>CAUYQV010103649.1:0-34579 GCA_963574575.1 Galagoides demidoff | reverse complement strand
CTTCACTCATCTCATCATCTGGGATTTGTACTGAAAAAGGTACAACTGTGGCTTTTAAACCTATGAATCAAGATGCTTAAGTACATATTCCTAATAAGTGATGTTGTTCAAGGAGCTGCATTAGGGATTTGCATATTCTCTTCCTTTTCAATTACTGAATGGAATTTGAAAATACCATGTGCAAAATGCCATTGTGCACAACTCAGTGTCTTTATATTGCCCAATTTGTGAGATGGGGATGATGATAATCAACCAGAGCTGTTGCTTCCTCCTCTGGCCTCCCACTGCACCTGCTTCCTATGCTGTTACTGTACTCCCTGCGTGGAATTCTGTGGTTTGATCACTGTTCGCCTTCCAACTGGAGCTGAGCAGTGTCCAGAAAGAGGGCCATGTCTCACCAATCTCTGCATGGCCAGCACCTAGCACTGGGCTTGCTATGGGGTTCAGGGGGAACACCTACTTGCGTGAACAAACTTACATGTACACCCTTTGCTCTTTTCAAAGCACATTCATAGGTATGATTCCACCAGACCCTCACAAAGCTCAGTGAGCCTGCAGGGTAGAATTAGTATCCTCACATACAGAATTTCTGTGAGACTGAAAAATAATATTTCTCTTGTATGACAGATGAGGAAACTGAGGATCTGTGACTTCTGAAGAGCACATACTAAGACTTGAATTTCAAGCTCGGGGTTCTTTCCAAAATACTCAATTAAAACATAAGCATTTTGAACAACTATTTTGGATGTGCCATTAGGTTCTGGACATGTGACCAATCATCTCTGGCTTTCCCAATCATTTCTGAAATGTTGCTTTTTTTTTTTTTTAACTATAGGCCACAAAATAGAAAAGATCTTCAGAAATTATCTGTACTGGAATCAGAAGAAAATGGCATGGATTATATACAAATATTTTGCTCCAAAACAGTGTCTTCCTTTGAGAGTTTATTGCTAGCTCAAACAATTCAGCTTTATCACAGGGAAGGGGTTGGAGACAGGCTGGTCATTTCCAATCCTGCAGCCAGAACTATCCCCATTCCACTTACAGCAGGTTTCTCTGTACTTTTTAATTTTTTAATCAGGAAATAAGGATCCTTACTGTGGCAAAACTGCAAAAGTAGTCTGTGGGGACAAAAGGGTCATAGTGTTCAAACTAAGGATCTAGTAATTGAATTCTGATCAACTGACTCTAAAGTCAGCCTTTTAATAACATGGTTTTGAAGCAGATCACAGGCCACAGGAAGTCAAGGCCTGTATTAAACCCCAAAGTTAGGGTCATAACACATGGGATGGGACACTCCTAGCTTAATTCCTGGCACATATATTAATTAATCTGGAAGTGGCATCTTTGAGTAACCACTGAGTACAGATTATGAAAAAAATGCTAGGTACATGTTTTTCAAACTTAGTGACAGATAACCAAAATCGGTTTGGAAAATTAGAGCCAAACTGAGTGGAGGCACATCTTTCCCAGATGTAATCTGTAAAAAATTCAGAGAAAGTCTGAAAATCTTATTTCTTTCTGAGCTGCAACTATTAAATTGATGAAGTAACACCAGTGGTTTAAAATAAAGAAATCCAACCTACTGACATAAATTCATCTTTGGGTTTTTTAATTTTTAAACCTTTCTTAAAAGTTTGTACTTAAGGGCAATTTAATTTCTAGGCACTATAAATTCAGGTCCAGAATGGAACCCAGGCCTTATGTCAGTTATTTTATATACTGCTGTAAATCAACATTCCAAAAAACTTCAACAGAAATTAACAGCAACGGTAATTAAATCCTAACCATTTCGGAGACTACTATTTTTTTCTCTCTAAAGAGGGTGGGATTACTGGGTTGACAATTTCTCTTAATATGAAAAAAAATCCTTCCTCTCTCCCTCCCACCCCCATACACTCTTTCCACCTTCCCAACCCCTCTCTTTTCTACAGACACACACACGCACACACACTCACTCTCAGACCACTTTATTACAGGGGAAAGTTGAAAGAGCAACGCCAGCTACACGCACCCGGCGCGCTCCTGGGGGTACCGAGCAGCGAAGTTCCAGGGCAGAGCCGGGTCGGAGCTCGGCGATGCAGCGGCTCTCGCTACCTGCTCCGCTCCTCGCCGCATGTGACGATCTGCCACCGCGGAACAGTTGCGTCTCCATCTGGCCGCCAACCCACCCAAGCTCTCTTCTCCTCCATCACCACCACCTTCCTTCCTCCCCCCGCCTCCCCCTCCTTTCCGTCTTCCCTCTCCACCCCCGCCCCCAATCTCCTCCTCTTTTTCTCACTACAAGCGGTTGCTGATGCTGAAGCCGAGCGTCACTTCGGCTCCCACGGCAGACATGGCGACATTGACAGTGGTCCAGCCGCTTACTCTGGACAGAGGTAAGGGAGCGGCTCGCCCGCCAGGCCACTGCGTCCCCGGTGCCTGTCCCTCTGTCTCCGCCAACTCCCACCGGGACAGCAGGACGCGCTCGGGCACAGAGAGAGGGGAGCGGGGACGAGCCCGGAAGGCGTCTGCGCCGAGAGCAGGACACTTTCTCCCCTTTCTCTCCTGCCAAGTCCCCGCTGCCCCTTCGCGCTGCCCTTACCCAGCCGAGCGGTGCCTTCTTCGGCTCCGGCGCCCCCGCCGCCACTCCCGGCCCCTGGCGGGGTCGCCCCCTGGCCGCCGGCTTTGTTGAAGCGGCTGCGCGGGGACCGCTGGGCGCCTGGGGCTCGGGGCTGGAGAGGGGCGGACAGAAAGCTCCCGGCCGAGCCCGGGGAGACCGCGAGGGAGCCGCCTGCCGGCTTTCCCGGCGGGGGCCCGGGAGGAAGGAAGTTTGTCCAGCCGCCGCAGGGCGAGGGTCGGTCCGGCCGCCGGTGCCCTGGCCGCCCCGGGGGCGGCGGGACGCCGGGTGGCGGGCGCGGGGCGCGGGGCTGCGCGGCGGGGAGCTGCCCTCCGCCGACAGGGCGGTGCGGAGCGCGGGAGCCGGGCCGGGCCGGGGGCGCCGCGCCGGCTTCTCCCGGTTTCGCGTTCCGAACGCAGCGGGGGTCGCGCCCGCTCCCCCGGCCGGCAGCGCGGGCTGAGCGACTCTCAGCTTGTTCCGCTGCCCCAGCCAGTCTCGTTCTCTCCCCGCTCGGTGCCCGCTCGGTGCCCGCTCGGTGCCTGGGCTGCGGAAGGCGCGGGGACAAAGCACCAGTGGGGTTAAAAATTCAACTTCTGACCTGAGACCCGGGGCGTCCAGTTCTCTGACTTCAGTGGGGAAACAGCTGTGCTTCCGCCCCAGGACCTCCCCCAGCAAAAGGAAGGGGTCCCCCGCTGCGGTCGGGGACCTTCCTGTGCGCGGGCGCGGGGTTGTACCTGTCTCCCGGTACTCGAATTTCCTCTCCGCCTTCCAACGTCCAGTTACAAAGGCGCTTGAGTCCTAGGGCTCTGCAGAGGAGGACACCGCTAGTCAGTCCCTGTCCGCAGCGTCCGGGTTTAGGACCCTGGGCGGCCATTTGGAATTGGTGTGCTCACACGAGCAGGATTTCACCCGGTTTGCCTCTAAACGTTTTCTTTCTAGCGGATTAAACCGAAAGGTGGGGCAAGGCAAGAGAGCATCCTTCTGCGAGCAGGGTGACAAAGCCAGCGAACTCAGTTTGAAATGTTCAATTTGGAGAGAACTGTGGGTGACTTTACCCCAATCTGTTGGCGCCTAAACAGATGCTATGCGATGCCTATAGAAACCTCACTTGGGGTAAGAGTTGAAAAATAAAACATAATTGATTTGATATTGGAAAATGTTGATTTGCAAAGTAGCAAATTAATGACAGTAGTTAAAGTGCTCAGTAATCCGTTGTATAATACATGACTTCCCCCCGAATATCATCGTCTGCACTAAGCAGGATAAACCCACTGCCAGTCAGAGCCAAACAGATGGCAGGCTATTAGAAACTATGGATTTCCCAAGTATTTCTGTTTTAACGTGATGAGCTCTTACATTGCCCCATTACTAAATCACAGTCATTAAACATCCCAGGTGAAACGACTCCATTAGGAGCAAAAACCCCAAGAAGATGGCATACCTGAGTGATTTTACATATGACGACAACTACTACTAATAAAAATCTATCACTGTGTGGGTTTTACCTTGGATGGTAGATGCCTCAGTCGGTTGTTGAGGGGAGGTGCTAATCGGATGAAGATTTACTCTGAAAGTTTGTTGTTGTTCACAGCCAAAGTGTTCCTGTTCTTTTCAGTGGGATTAGATGCATGGAGAAGCCCAAGAGGAAAGCTGGGCTAGAATGGGGATGTATCTAAAAAAATTCACCAACAGCTGGTACGAAGTATGTAACCTGGGACAGCGGGCTACTGGTGCCACTGTACATGACGTCAACATATGTAAATGTTTTTCTGTCTACTTTATTAAAATGTGATTAATTAATTGATTAATTTTATGGTTAAAAGAATAAAAGAAAAGGTTCTAAAATTTTTCCTTTTAAAAGAAGCATCCCAGTAATACTTACCTGGGTCCTGGTAGCAGCTCCGGGGCTCACTTTGGCTGTGTCATTTAACTTCTCTGGACATCAGTTTCCCTCCGTGCCCTATCCCCAATTTGGATTAGATGATTCTGACAGCGTGCAGGTTTAGCAGTCTATAATTAAATTAATTAAAGTTAGGACTCCATTTTTTGGTCTCATACTGGGAAATTTTCCAGATGACCCCTCTGGCAGGCTGCTGTCCTATCCTTTGATGTGCTCTAAATTTATGCACTGCTCTGGTCCCATCAGGGCATTTATCACACTTTGTTGCATTTATCTTCCCACTCAGTGGTGCTCCTTGAGGGAAGACACTGTTTTTTAAAATTCATCTTTGAATTTTCAGTGTCTGCATAATCCCTGACTCACAGTACAATAAAAAAGAAAGTAGTGTAAGTTAATGTAAGTAAACTAAGAACAGCAGTAACGTAAGTAATGTTAAAATACAGATATATAGTAGTGGACTGAGGTACACACCTCTTAACTTCACAGCATTTTGGCCATGGAAAGGATGTTAAAGATAACATAGGTCAATGATTCTTAACCTTTCTTTCCCCCTGAACAGTCATCAGTAACAGAAGCTTTCAAGGCTGTAATTTTTAACCAAGAGGGATTTTGGCAGATGGGCAAAAAAGAGGAAGGAGAGAAGGTGGTTGGCAAAGCCTCCCAAGGCATCCCAGAGAATCTATATACACTATGCATAATTTTAGAGCTGTTGGTTCTTTTATAGTATCTTCATCTTACAAATAAAAAAAACCTGAAAGAAGGGATGAGATGTTTGCAAGGTTACTCTATACTCTACTAGCTAGTGGAGATTTCATTAAAGTCTTATTCCTCAGAGGTTCCCAGATGTATCATAAAGGGATACATCTGGAGTCTTCAGGGCAAACCTTTTCAGCAAACAAATCAAAGCTATGGATTGAAATTAGGATTTACTGCTCTCTGACTTCAAAAGATCTATCTGAAAGTAAGAAGCTCAGAAATCTGCATCAAGCTTCTTGGGTCTTCTCTGGGAAGGAAGCTTTTTCAAGGCCCAGGCTGGTTCTCAAAAGGCTGACCAGGATGACTTTTGACTCTCATGGCTTTGTGCACATCCAAACCTCTTTTGATCTGCCATAAAGACCTGAGATAATCCTGTAAAGGCTTCTGGGTGGCTATGGTCAGAGTGGCTTCCCAATCATGCTGGGTCCAGTTACAGATACTTTTCACTTTCTAATGAGTGCCTAATTATAACCCAGACCCTGTTGTGGGATGGGTGTACACTAGTGGGCTAACCAATGTAATTCTAGGTAATTAGAATCTACTGGGGAAGGAAGATTGAAACTCACAACAAAAGTGTTCATTCATTCGTTTAATATTTGTTTATCACCTATTACGTGAAAGATGCTATAGGGGGAGACAGATAAGAAGTAAGGGGTTCATTAATTGATTTAACAAGTAAATATTAAACTCCAGCTTTATATAAAGCATTGTTTTGTGTACTGTGGCAGTTGCAGTGAACAAAATAAATAAGATTTAGTGGGGTGTACATGCTAGCAAGAGTCACACAATGGACATCCTCAGATACAACTGCAAGTACTAAGGATATTCAGAAGCAAAACAGGATAAAGGAGGGAGCTACACTTGGGAGCTGCTGGTTTAGAACATGTCCATCAAGGAAAGAGCCCTTTTGAGTTGATATTTGAGAAGAGCCCTGGAAAGTGGGGTAGCAAATGTTGTCGAAGTCTTTGGGAATATACTGGGGAGGGAGTACTTGTGAGCATCCTGGGACATGAAGGAAGTCAGTGTGAACGAGTAGGCATGGGGAGAGTCACGGAAAGTGGGATGAATGAAGTTGGTAGTCAGGGGCCAGTTGATGTAACTCAGAACTGGGATTTTAGATTAGTTGAAAATATGAAGTGCTCTAAAGAAAATAAACATTTCATCAGAATAGATGAAGATTAGGAAAGACATATTTAGCACTAGACAAGGAAGGATCCCTGAGAAAGGAAAATTTAACTGTGTTTGTGTGTATTGTATAATAATAAGCTCCCTAGGAAAAGTATTTGACGGGTAGAGGGCAAGGTGTACATACAACCACACGTGCCACTAACTCAGCTGCTTATTATCCACTTGATAAATCAGCTGCCTACTATTCACTTAATGAATCTGTAAACAGGAAAATGATCAACAATTAAAATTACCAAGAAATAGTAATCCTCTAAGTCTGCATCCTGGGGTAACAGATTTAATTATATATGCCAAGGAAACTTATAGATAAGCCTTCTTTTTATTGCTAGGCTAAAATATCATACATTATAATTGGATTTTCCCAAATACATATACTGAGCTCTGTAATTTACATGTCCCTATGCATAAATCTGCATGTTGACCTGCAGTGACCAGTATAGGAGTTATATTCATTTTCAGTCTAATATTTGAAGTTAGACAGTGGTATAGGCAGTAGTACATATAATTTACCTTTGTGGTAAAGAGAAAGTACTGATAAAGAGATTAGTGAGGAACTCTCTTCCAGACTTTAAAATGTTCATGGCCTATGCCAGGAATTTGTTTGACCAGATTGTAATCTTTAAAACCAGGAATGACCTTAGGTTAAACTCAAAGCAGAATGCAATCCTCAGTACCTAACCCCTTCATGTCAAAGAACTCAGGAATGCGTCCCTGTGTTAAAAAGCGCGTGGATTTAGTCACTTTGTTAAGTACAGTAGTTCCAGCTCTCCTTGACTTTCCATTTCAAGGTCAGAGAGGATAATGCAAAAGAATTCTCCAAATTTCACTTTCGCTTACCTTTTCCCCTAATTTCAAGATAAATGCCTTTTAAATAATGAGGCATATAAAAGAATACTACGAAACAAGCTCTTGGAGAAAAATAAATAATAAAAACAACTCTAGGAGTTCATTAAAATTATGTACTTTAAAGTATTTGATGTCTATGGCATGATTAGTAGCTTATAATCTGTGTTTGTGCACTTATATAAGATAAAATGTTGGTATTACTGGCATCTAACTTTTCTGTGTGTTAAATCCAAGTTGGACGAGTTGCAAAAATGCAAATGGGAATCTTTAGTTCTTGGCTTCTATAATAAGTTGTGATTTAAAATATTGATTAAACAAGTCTGAGTGTGCTTTCCCTTTAAGAAGAAATCAAACTTTTTTCCTTTAAAAATCCTAATAGAAAACCAAGTACTTTTTATTTTGCAGATTTGCACCTTATGAGGAAAAATATCTATATGTATGAACAAAAATTGAATGCAAATGAGAATCCCATGGGTGCTACGCTTTTCATAGAATTTGTGATATATTAAATTCTCTTGTCCCTTTTCACTTTTCAAGGCGTTCAGAGCTTATTACTTCATGTATCCTCCAATTCAAACCTTGGGCAGCCTACAGCTTTTCTAATCAGCTCTATTCACTGGTTTTTATAAAATCTGTGTTTGCCCAAAATTGCTTTTGCTCAGGGACTTGCCCTTCTCTTGCTCTGAGTGTTTTTTTCTTAATAATTTGGCATGAATAGAGATTAAAGAATAAGGAAAATAAAAATTAAGTTAGCTTTTTATGTTGTTTAAGAGACGTACGCCCTGGTGGTTTTGATCAGCGGACAGAAAAATAAGGGAGCTGAATACACTTTCTTCTCTTGTCCTAAAACCCTCCCAAAGCAGTGTCTAGGTATGGTCCAGTCTACAAGTATTAAGTGCTTGTGCAGCTTTCTCATATCTTCTGGGGTCTCCAATTAACATTCAAAAAATTACTTACAATGAACTTTTTGGTTTTTGCATGTCGATGATTGTTTCCTTTTGTACCATACAGTTAAAGAACACTCCAGGAGTCAGAATTTTCCCACATCTGCCTTTTCCATTTTGTGTGATAATGAAAAGTTTCAAAGGGAAGGACCCAAGTCCCCCAAGAATTTTTGTTACCAAAGAATAAAAAGTATTTTGTATAGAAGGAGAATTTCATGTCTAGTTTAAATATTTAAATTAAGCCCCCAAATTAATGATAAAGCTTCCAGAAGAAAGAAAAAGAATCCTGATGGATACCTGGTAGTTTGGCGTGTGAGCTATCTAAGCCCTTGAATGTATTTGGTGTGCAGTTTGTGAAATTAATGTCTTGGCTTCTGGAGCTTTTTTGCAGGGATCACAACTAGGGCCCGGATATTTATTAGGAGGAAGGAAATATCTGTGGGGTAATATTAGGTGGGAAGACGCACTGGATATTAGGTAGGGGTGGTATTTATGTGCAAAGCCAGTATCTCTTGGAGAAAGTTCTTTTCTTAATGCCTTGACATCTATTCATCTATCTGGCAGGACTTGTTGGATTTATTTAGGTAGAACCCAGAACATCGTGTGGTACAGAGTTGGCATACTCTTCATATTTGTTGATTGAGGTGAATGAATAAAGTTGATTTAGCTGAACTGGCTTTCATAGGTGATTCTTAATGCAAAATAAAAACTTTGTCCAACCAAAAACAATGCAAGAGTGGTGGCTACCCTACATGTCACTTTGCCTGTGTATGTGTGTGTGTATTCACGCATGTACACACATACACGCATGTAATAGACTCCTAGAAGTATGGTACTCTCTAGGGTGAAGGAAGAATGTGAGGTGTTGGTATTTACAACTAAGATCACAGTTTTCTCTGATTGAATCCTGCTAAGTAATGTGTTAGTTAAATTTGAACACTTGCCCAAAGATCACTTAAAAAAAAAAAACAACAATGTGGGATTGAAATTTATTTTGATATCTCTCTGTCTTGGATAGAAACCTCTGGCTTCTAATTTAAACTGATGGTAATTTCCCTTGGAAGCCGTGTAACTATTTTCAAGTCTAACTAGTTGTAGCAATTTTAATTACTTGCCCAGTATGGTGATAGTTAAGATACTACAGTATAATATCTTCTGGTTTCTTCTTTTTTCTATTAAAGAATTACCTTAAAAAAAAAGTAGACGAAAATAATGAGTCACAAAATAGCCATAATATTTAAACCTGTAAGCTAAATGGACAGAAAAAGCCATCAAATCACAGCTGAGTCTACTTAACAGTAACGAAAAAAAGTGGTAAATATGTTGAGGGATTGCTGAAAGTGCTTTTTGAGGAAATTGGAGAATTGTTGGTGGACAGATAATCTGGCTTCCAAAAAGGTGATCAAGGTGTTTTATGAAACTATAATCTGTTTGTTGTTGCCTCCTGACACACAAATAGATGCTCTGATGATGACGTTCACGGCTCCTCCTGGAAAATGAGCTACATGCTTCAGCTGCTGAATATACGATGGCCACTTCTTAGGTGCTCCCCCTGGGTAACTGTGCACTGATGCCAGCACTGAGTCCACTCTTCCAAGCACTTTTTTTAGGCAGAGTTTGCAAAATTAATTGTCAGACCTTGTATGATGGCAGCTCTCATAGCCATTAGCTCTAATGGCCATGTAACTTTCATTCATTAGATTGAATGACATTAGAATGTTAATTGCATCTCGATTGCATCGGTAATATGACTGCATAAATTTGGTTCAAGTTTATTTGAAAAGATTGGAGAAGTTATTTAATAAATTCACAATGAGCAGTGTGATGAACTTATGAAAATATATTTTAAAATTTTTTTGAAAATTAAAATAAATTATGTATAATAAATTATGTAATATAATGTAGTAAGACATTAACACACCATAAGCTAGCAGAGATTATTTCAAAAATGCTAGAATGACTGAAAATTAAGAAACACTCTGGACTGGCATATTAATCCCATTAATACTAAGTTTTAAAACATCATGAAAAACTATTTAATTCACAATTAATTTTGTTTCTGAACTGAGATACCATTGGTAATTGGGGCCCTACACTTGTTTCTCATTTGTCATATGGGAGGGTTAGTATCCCTAGTTCCTAGGCACTAAATGCCAGCCTAAACCCAATGGTCCTATCATTCTTTTAACTGAAAACACCCAGTATATGTGTGTGTGTGTGTGTGTGTATATATATATATAATTTTTTTTTTTTTTGCAGTTTTTGGCTGGGGCTGGGTTTGAATCCACCACCTCCAGCATATAGGGTCAGTGCCCTACTCCTTTGAGCCACAGGCACTGCCCACATCCTGGGCAGTGTATTTCAAAATTCCTTCTAAATGGCAGTTCTATCTCATGCAGTTGAGAACCATCAATGTCCCCAAAAGTAGGATAGTTCAACATTAAGAAATATTTTTTGCATAAAAATTTCTATAGTATTTTTACATTAACAGATTAAAGGAGGAAAACCATACCATCTCAGTATATACTGATGAAGGCACATGATGAAAGGTAATGTTGATTTCTGATTCCAAAACAAATTTAATTAACCTGTAAGTAGAAGACTTTCTTAACATGATAAAGAATAGCTGTCAGAAGCCAGTGTTTGATGTTACATTTAGAGGTGAAAGATGGAGCCGTTTTAGTAACATTAAAAAGAGTACAATAAATATTTAACAAGTTATAAGATATAAAAACGAGGAACTGTCAGAATTATCATTGCAGATGATTTTGCTATCACCTACAAAGCTATTAAAAACCATAAATGAATTTGTTAAGGTTACACAATCACTATCATGCATAAATCAATAATCCCTTATCTAAATAGAATCCAAATAATAATCACTTATATCCAAATAAGAAGTTTAAAAATTTGATAGAAAACTAATTTACAAAAATACAATTAAAAACACAGGAGTAAAAAAGCTACTTTTTAAATGACATGCCTATAATATATTTAGAAAAAGAAGATACAGTTAAGATAAGATTAATAGACTCTCTGGTACTGATGGAGATTGCATTTTAGGCAAGGTAGACAGACAAAATATTTATTTAAAGAGGTAAACACATAGTGTGATTCCAGAAGTAAAAAGTGGAAAAGGCCGGAGAGGTACTTACCCAGTAAGATTCCAGAAGGGCTTCTAGAAAAGGAGGCAGTAAAGCCGTGACAGCCAAAACATTGTCCTCTATGTGCACCCAAATTTCCAGCCCACTCTTTCCTCAAGTCACATATTTCCTGATGTTTCAACTGACAATTTTCAAATTAATTCTATTAGAACAGTTACCACATGAGGTTCGGATTATTCTCCTACATAGCCGTCCCTCAACGTGTAAGGTTTTGTATTTATTTGTGCACTCATTGCCTATTAGAGGATAGGATGAAAGATCCAGAAGAAAAACGTTTTGAGAAGAGGAAAGAACAAGAGCAAAGGTCATCTCGGTGGGTTCAAGCACCAGCAAGCAGTAACCAGAGTGTAGACAATGAATGGAGAGTGGAACAGGAGGAGGTGGAGTGGGGGTCAGGTCGTCCCTATTCTTCAAGATTGTTGTGGGGCTTAAATGAGATAATGCAATATGCATAGGTGTCAAAATGCTGTGCAGACTGTAAAGTGATATCCCAGTACTATTTTCTCCAAGTCGCCATTGTACTTTCCATCTTTTCTGGAGTGTTACATCGTTCGGGAAGCCGCATGGCACTGTATACATTCTCTGGAGTCCTACTGCTTGGGTATCAATCCCAGCTGGCTCTGCTCAATAACTCTGCAACTTCCCTCCAAATTACTTGACTAAGTCCCAGTTTTCCTATCTATAAAATGACAAATGGTAATAATAGCACTGACCTCACAAGAATTGTTGGTTTTAAATGAGTTAATACAGGTAGAGTATTATTTCTTCTCTGAGTCCTGGATACCATGGTTTCCACCCTACTTCTGGGAGGCTATCACAGGGAGTTTTTACTGCCCTTCTTCTCTCCTAAGAGGCAGGAGCCTGTTTACTTTGGTATTCTCCAGAAACAGAAAGCATTTGGAGATGCCTGGGGTCTAAACAAAACATTGTCCTACATGTGCACCCGGTTTTCCAGCCCACTCTTTCCTCCAGCCACATATTCCCTGATGCTTTAATTAACAATTTTTGAAATAGTTCTGTTAGAATAGTTACCACACGAGGTTCAGATTATTCTCCTACATAGCTGTTTCCCCAAAGTGTCAGGTTTTATATTTATTCATGCACTCTTTGCCTATCAGAGTGCTTAAAAGATAAGTGCTCAAGTATTTGCTGAATAAATTAGTGGTCTGTCTTCAACTGCTTCAGAATTTTAGGGGGTCAAAGTAGACAAATGAGTAGAGGATATAAACGAAGGGATTTTTATTTAAAAAAAAAACAATTTCTATGTTTATGCTGCTTAAAAGTAGACTCAAGGCCTTCTAAGAATTAGTGAACACCCTCTTAGCAGAGATGTACAGGCAAAGTTGAATGACAAATTATAAAATTCAGTAGAGATGGCCTTTCTAATTCAATAATAGTTCAGGACAGAAATTAGAGCTCAAGTAGTCTTTTTTATATTTTTGTAAGACAAACCAATCATATTCAGATGTCAAATGCATACTGAATAGTTGACAGGGATATTAAAAAAGAAACAGGGTTATTTAATTGTAAAGCATTTCAAACTGGCCCTTACAGGAGTAAGTGCGGCGTCCAGACAGCTGGGCCCCAGTCCTACCTCACACTGCCACATCCTGGCCATATACGTGCTAATATTTATGTAATCCGTAGTTGTTATTATCCTCTCTGTACTTTAGTTTTTGTCTGTGAAATTGAAAATAATCATAGCCTTTAACTCGTAAGGCCATGGTAAAAATCAGAAAATACAAGGAAGCACTCAGGACACCACCCGGTCCACTGTCATGCTCAGTGGTGAGTGATCATTGCCCACTTCTTCCCCCTAGGGGTGTGCATTTCCCCGGAGATGTGCATGGGCTTCAGATTTAGACAAGTCAGGATTTGAGTTGCGGTTTTGTCACTTACTAAGCTATGGAAGCTTAGACTATTGCTACTTTCTGCACAGTGTCCTGGGGAATAATGACGTCCACTTTACATGGTGATACATTCCTTTAAAATAATTCTATTAGAACCATACTTCTTTCTTCTCTTTAGTTATTGAAGAAAAATCAAATGAGAGCCCACTCTGTGCCAGGTACCAAGTCACAGGCTAGGGATAGAGTTAGCAGTCTAGGAAAAAAGACAGGTATTAGGCAAAGGATTTAGGAAAACACATTTGGAGTATGGCAACAGCAGCGCGTGTACACTAAGCATTTACGACATTGCAGGCCAAGTGCTCAGCACCTTCTGTCTTCATTATATGGAGGAATGAAGCTCAGGCTGGTTGATTCTTGTGACCTTGAGCTTCAATCACTGCACTACACCGTCAAGAGCAAGAGCGTGGCTCTGTAATACAGTTTGTACCAAGCCCTGAGGAACTTGAACTTTTAAGGACCCTGGCGTCAAAGGTGCTTGCAAAGACTTCAAAGAAGTGACAGGTAGGAGGCACACCAGAAATGCGCCTTGCCCCAGACCAACAGGACAAGAGCCCTGCCCGGTGTTTACAAGAGGAACATACACTGATGTTGGTAAATAGTAATGCCAGTGGTGTTTTGAAATTCTCAGCACAATTATTGAAAATAGCAGGTGTATTCGTGGCTATTAATTTCTTAGCCCCAAAGGTGAAAACGTATATTAGAGTTTTCCAGAGAGACAGACCAACCAGATGCACAGATATAAATGTATGAGAGGAGATTTATTGGGGAATTAGCCCCCATGAGCCTGACGATTCTGAAGGCCTCAGGCCAGGGGAGGTGATGGTGCAAACTTCAGTTGGAGGCAGAGGAGCTGAGGACCCTGTGGGGGTAGTGAGGGATGCCGGTGTAAATCTTAGAACCACAAAGCCAGAGAACCCGGAGTTCTGATGTCAAGGACTGAGAAGAATGGTTTTCTAGCTCTAGGGGAGACAGTGCAGATTTGTCTTTCTTCTGCCTTTTTGTCCTATCCAGGCTTTCAGCCAATTGGATGGTGTCTTCCCACGGTAGGTGGGGGCGGATCTTCCTTAGTCAGCTGATTCAAATGTCAGTCTCTTCCAGAAACGTCCTCATAGATATACCTAGAAATAATGCTTTACCAGCTGCAGTAGTCCCCCTTTAGTTAAGGGGGACACATTGCAAGACCCCCTGTGGACACCTGAAACCAAGGATCATAAACCCCTGTATGCACTGTGTTCCCCTAGGGAGTGGGAGGCCAGGAGCATCACAGGACAAAGGATGATTCACACCTGGATGGCGCAAGTAGGTGATGTCACCACTCAGAAGTGCAATTCAAAACGTATGATTTGCTTCTTTCTGGAATTTTCCATTTAATATTTTTGTACTGAAGTAGACTGCAGGTAAACCAAACCACAGAAAGCCCAACAGCAGAGCAGAGGGGATTTCCCTGAGTATCTTTTAATCCAGTGAAATTGTCATCTAAAATTAACCATCACACATAGAATTAAAAGAAAGTACCAGCGGTGCTCTCATCCTTCCTCCCAGGCTGTGTCACTGAACCAAGACATGAGGACTGTGACAGCCAGATTACTGCTCCTGGTCCATAAAGCACAGACGAAACTAAGGGCCAGAATTTTGACAGCTCACGTGAAGGAGTGGAGCCCCTGGTCTTCTTTCCTTGCAGTCGTTAGCTCCAAGTGGGAAGAGAAAGGGATTTGTGAATGTAGCTGACCCTGATTTCAGGCATCAAGAGAAAACTGGTATCTTTTTTTCCTTCGAGATTAATTTTAAATGTCCCAAAGGACATAAATGCTCTACATATCCATCATTATTAAAAACACATGCCTGGAGTTTTAATATGTATTTCAGTGAACCACGTCATGCCGTATTTGTCTAGCATAAAATGGGAAAGAGACATTCTACCTAAGTAAACTTACCCATAACTGAAGCTTACTTCTTTAGGCCTACACAAACAAAACATATAAAATTTATTTCCTTTCCTTCTTCAGTACAGCATATGTTCTCTAGAAAACTTTTTTCTTTTAATTTGTGTAATGGAATAGTGACTGATAAATGAGGCAGTAAAGGTCAGCGTGCATCGCCGAGATACTCACTTGATGACTGGAAGGGAAACCTGTTGCCAGCCAGCTCTTCTCAGACGTACTTTAGACAGACGCATGCCTCTGGATAAAAGAGATATTTTGTGACCAGGCAGACTTTCATGTTTTGATGCTACACAGTTCCAAATATTGCGGGTTTGGCGTCCAAATGATAACCACCAGTAGAAAAACGTTAAGATGGGTATCTGTTATAGACTGCATGTTTTTACCCTCCTAAAATGTATACATTAAGGTGGTGCTTGAGTGTGTTGGTACTTGAGGTGGGACTTACCTTTGAGGAGTAATTAGGTTTTTCCATGAGGTCAGGGGGGTGGGTAGGATTACTGTGCTTAGAAGTGAGAAAGAGACCTGAGTTTGCCTTCTCTCCTCCCATCTCTCCCTCCTGCCTTCTCCCTCTGCCCCTCCCCTCCACTCCTTTCTCCTTCCTCTCCCTCTCCACCTTGTAAGGATGTGCACATTCAGAAGAGGGCCCTCTCCCTAGGCTGAACCTCCTAGCACCCAGCTTCAAGTCCTGTGCTTCCAGATCTATGAGAAAACATGCCAATTGTTTTAGCCTGTGATATTTCATTCCAGCAGACTGCCTTAGTATTTTTGGGCTGCTATAACAAAATGTGATAGACTGAGTCATTTAAAAAAACAACAGACATTGATTTCTAACAGTTCTGGAGGCTGAGAATTCCAAGATCAAGGTATCAGCGGATACAGAGTCTGGTTACAGCTGGTTCCTGGTTCACAGACAGTACCTCCTTGCTGAGTTACCATACGGTGGACAGGGCCAAACAGCTCCCGGCGGGCAGTATTATAAGGGCACTAATCACCTCCCAATGCCATCATCACATTGGTTATTAGTTTTCAACATATGAATTTTGGAGAGACAAACACAAATCACAGCTTAACCACCCGCACTAAGACTCTGGCCATCACCACATGATCTTGGCCTTAGCAGTTCTCTATCTTGGCTGAACAGGCAAGAGAGTCCCACATGCATCTACATTAAGGTATACCTGGTTTTCTGCTTCATTTCCTATCTCCCCACTTGGGGTTTATAAATCTGTTTCACATGTACTAACAAGTTGCAATGCTTCTTCTCTTAGCTTACTCTCCGTTATTTTCAGAGCTTTAAAAGGAAATTAATTTCAATATATGTTTCTTAAAATTTCTTCCTGAATTTGCTTTAAGAGGAGATTTCTTATTTGTAAATTATAAGTTTCCCAAATGGAAACAAACTGTAATCCATTTTCTTATACTCACATTGAACTTTATTGATCTAATCCTGATGGAGGCCTTTGCTTATTTATTTTGCTGTATGTCTTTATTTTATTGCTTGTACTTGTGTGGCCCTAGGGTTTGGGATATATAGCCTAAATTTAGCATGGTCTTCCTTAAAATAATATTATTATTATACGACAGTCGAACATTTTTATCCTTCCAATTGATTTTTTTCATCCTTTGTGCCAGTGTGCCTCTGTTATAAACCTGGAGTTTATTGCAACTAATTTTGCTTTAAACCAGAAGTCACAATGTGCAGCCCTTGTTCCGAATTCAGCTTGTGATTTAGAATAGCTTTTACACCTTTAAATAATTGAAAAACTAGAAAGAAGACTATTCAATAACCCATGGAAGTTACATTAAATGCAGTTTTCACTGTCCATGAGTAAAGTTGCCTGGAACACAGCCATGCATTTTATTTACAAATTGTAACTGCAGAGATAGAGAGTTGGAGAGTTGGGACAGAGGTCATTTGGTCTGTGAAGCTTAAACTATTTTCTGTTTACTATATGACCCTTTTCAAAGTAATGCTTATCACTTCTTGCTTTAAAAGCTTTAAAAAAAAATAAAAGAAAGAAGATGTAGTTTATATTTACTCTCGATTTAAGCACTCAGTCTTCATCAGGGGCCCGTGTCACAGAGGTGTTTCTCTCTCTTGGCCCTCTGCCATCCCTCAGGAGTGCACCGCTATTCCTTATTACTTGGTACTTACTAAGTGGTGGGGGCAGGGGCAGAGGGGCTCCTCTGTTGCTTGAGCCCAGCCCTGGTCTCAGGAAGCCCCTGTGTGCTGGGGCCTCAGGGGTGGGGCCGTCTCATTGATCACCTCCCTTCCAGGGCCTCAGGGGTGGGGCCTTCTCATTGATCGCCTCCCTTCTGTCTGCCACGCTCAATCCTGCCTCCTGCCAGTGGAGGCTCTTGTGGGGAGAGCTCCCTCTCACCTCCCCGTGGTAGGAGACTTGGGATGGTGTTGGTAGAAGGTTCTGGAAATCAGACTGTTCCCTGCTTCTCCCTCACTTCTGGGATAGAGGGTTTTTCACTTCATCCTTCTCCCAATCAGGATGGGTCTCTCTAGTCTCCCACTCTGAGCTCTTCTTTTCTGGGAACACCCAGTGAAGTTTATGGAGAAAAGTCTGTGAGGATGGGCCACTCTCAGAGATTCTGTACCGTCATGCTAGTTGGCACTTGGCCACTCATCAATTTGTTAAACATTTTAGCTGAATCTTTCTTGGCCACTTGTGTAGCACCTGTTGTCACTTCTGCCCATGCTCAGCTACAGGTGCGCCAACCTGTGCTCACTTCCCACTTCTGCTTGGAGGGCTTTCCGTACCCTTCACTACTATGGTTTTACAAAGGCAACTCAGCCTGTGTGAGCCCTAATTTATGCTCACCTGTTCAAGTTAGAGATTGTCTTCTCAGGTGGGAAGACAGACTTGGAAAAGCATTTTTGCAGCCTAGTTAATTTTTGGTACTTTTTTTAAAATTCGAAATAGAGTCTCTGTTGCCCCAAGCAGAGTGCTGTGGCATCATCATAGCTCACAGAAACCTCAAACTCCTGGGCTCTAGCGATCTTCCTGCCTCAGCCCCCCAGTAGCTAATACTATAGGCGCCGGCCACGATGCCCGGCTAATTAATTTTTGATACCTGTTTGTGCATCTGAGTCTTGTGTTGCTTGATCATGGGAACATGATCTGAGAGAAATACGTCCTCGGGATGCCATCATTGTGTGAACATCCCAGAATGTCTTTATGCAAATCTAGGCGGTTATAGCCTGTTCATCCTGGGCTCCAAAGCTGCACAGCATATTACTGTAGAAAATTGTGACACAAGGATATGTGTTTAAGCATATGTAAAATAAAAAAGGTCCAGTAAAAATACAGTATTTTACTCTTACGGGACCCTCATTATATATGATGTTTGTTGTTACTGAAATTTTGTTACAAGCCCCAACACTGTATTTGGTTTTGCAAACTATCTTTCTGTTGTTGCTTATATTTTAAATTAAAACCCAACTTAGAGATTCATTTATGTGAATTTATAATATGGCAGACTGAGCCAGCCCAGAACCTCTCCCATAATAAATACCAAGATGTGCCAGAAAACATTTAACAAACAACTGTGGTTTAGATCACAAATGTGGAAATGGAATCTCCAGGTGCCAGAAGTTTAAAAAAAAGGAAAAAGGAAAATGAAGGCTGGAAGGGTAGGGCTCTGAGTCGACACTTGGGTTAAAGAGTGTGGGAAAGGACACAAGGGGTCCCATGCGTGGAAATCAGCCCCAGGCTGGGGGCAATGCAGGAATCGTGCCCACAAACCAGACTTGGCTTGGAGTCCAAGTATATGCCAGCCGCTCAGTTCAAAAAACTGTCTCTCAAGAAATGTACAGAAAATCCGTCTATCAGGGCAGACTGGAGAGGGTGAAATGAAAGAGCATTCTTAAGAAATATTTAGCTACATTGCGTCTTCATAGAAGAAACAATCCCTACCAAAACTGTGCTCACAGTTAAACATTCAAAACACACAAGAAGGAGGTGGAACGTAAAACTGGAATCAGTGCCACGCAAACAGGGGCCAGAACGCGCACTTTGTTTGAGGCAGAGGGAACAGAATTTTGGAGAGAAGAGGGTATGTTTTATTTAAATGTCAGACTATAAAATAAATATATTTATAATGTTAAATATATGTATGATATGCCCAGAGCGCGTGTCTGTAATCCTAGCATTCTGGGAGGCTGAGGTAGAAGTGGGAGGATCACTTAAGGCTGGGAGCTTGAGCAGACCCCATCCTACAAAAATAGAAAAATAAGCCAGGTGTTGTGGTGGCACCTTTAGTCCCAGATACTCTGGAGGCTGAGGCAGGAGGATCCTTAAATCCAGGAGTTTGAGTTTGCTGTGAGCTAGGCTGAGGCCCTGGCACTCTAACTTGGACAACAAAGTGTCTCCAAAAAAAAAAAAAAAATCCACAATTTCTTCTAGAATTTTTATCATTTTATTTCTTAAATTTAAATCTTTCATCCAGCAAGAATCAATTTTTGTAAGTGGTGAGAGATGCGGCCCAGATTCATTCCTCTACATGTGGCTAACCAGTTCTCCTAGCACTGTTTAGTAAATAGGGATGCTTATCCTCTGTGTACGCTTTTGACTGATTGATCAAAAATCAGATAGCAATACGTGCCTGGGTTCAACTCTAAGTTCTCTATTAAATTCCATAGATCTGTGTCTCTGTTTTTATGCTGGTACCATACTGTTTTGATCACTGGGGGAGAGAGGTTGGTAAGCTCTCACCTAAGGGGCACAATATAAGGATATACAGCACTTTCCCCTGGGTGAAGGCCTCAACCACAAGTTGAACTTTACCTGAAAAATGTGAACAGTGTAATCTAATCATTTGTGGCCTCATATTAATCTGAAAAAAAAATTGTATTATAAAAAAATAAAAGCTATCAAGTAAGAACATGACACTATAATAATAAACAGATTTTAAAAGGATTGTTGAAAAACAAGACAAACACGTTAAAAGAATATTTTTAAACAAAATGACATTAAATTTTATATTAAAGTTTCAAAACACTTTAAAACTTATATTTCTCATCCATTTTTGTGTCCTCACGGGGGGCACTTAAATAGCACCAATTTCACTTCAACAGATGCTTTTTTCTGAAATAACTGTTGAACCTAAAACTATTGTGAATCAAGTATTGAAACAGCGAGGTTTATATTTTGCTTTTACTTTTCTGAGATGTTAACATGATCGAGTCATTGTTTGCATTAAAATTTTGGGCGGCTTCGTTTCCTCTGACATTCCTCATATGGCTGCCTGCTGGATCTCCTAACACTGAATCTTATTTTCCCCTCCAATTTCCCTTCTCACCTCTCCACAAGGCTACTGTTTTGAGTTCTTTCCATTTATAAACATTCCCTTTCTTGCAGAGTTTGCTGATGCCTTGCTTAGAAATGCCTTTTCCTCAGATAACAACTAATCTGGAGCTTCACTGTCCCTCACTAAATGTTGCCTCCTCAGAAGACCCGCTGTGTGTCCGTGGTCTTCTTTCCCTACACCGTTATTCTTTATCCTGTATCCCAGCTGAATTGATTTTACCAGCATTTTTGTCCACTGACCTGAGGCCAAATATTTGTATATGTAGCTGTTCCCCCTCTAGTCCTTATATTCCAGTTGCCTAAAACCCAAGCTGATAACATTAGAGGTGTTTGTTAAAGATTTGTTGAATAAAGCAATACATTGAAGGCCTTGGCAATTTGCTCTCCATGTGGGAAAGAGCTTTTCTGCCTTGTCTTCCCTTTGCTTCAGAAAAGCTTCTTGTCTTCTTGGCTTTCAGGTTCTAGACACCTCAAGACGCCCTTTCTTTCTCCCTTAGCCTAGATCATTCCCTCTGTTTTTGCTTCCATAGCACCTGGCGACACCTTTTCTGCACGTCCATTCACTCATCACTCAGCTGGTGTTTATGGAGTGTCACTGTGTTCCAGCGTTGGTTCCCATTTGGGGGATGCAGCAGTCAGCACAACAGACACAATCTCAACGTGAATCTCATGAAGCTTCTATTCTAGGGAGCTAGAAGTGAGGGTCAGATAAGCAGTAAAGAAGCAGTAGTTCACATAAAGTGGTGTGGGGAAACTTGAAGCAGGATGTAGGGGCGTGAGAACATCAGGGAAGCAGAGCTGGGAATTTTTTTTTTCTTTTTTTTTTGAGACAGACTCTCACTTTGTCACCCTCAGTAGAGTGTGGTGGCATCACAACTCACAGCAATCTCCAACACTTGGGTTCAAATGATTCTCTTGCTTCATAGAGAGGAACAGGGAAATCCTCTTGTATTAGATGTTTTCACCAAGAGCCTTCAAGGAAATTAGATGTTAACTGTGAGGACAATTGGGGAAGAGGGGAAGAGAGGCTGAGTGAGAAGAAACAGCAAATGTAAATGTCCAAGGCAGTGATTTCCTTCCTGCCTTCCTGCCTTCCTTCTTTCCTCCCTTCCTTCCTCCTCTTCCTTCCCTTCCCTTCACTTCCTTCCTGTCTTCCTTCCTTCTTTCTTTCCTTTCTTTCTGAGTCTGACTCTGTCTCCCTGGGTAGACTGCCACCCAGCAACCTCACAACAACCTCAAACTCTTGGGCTTGAGCAATCAATCCTCTTGTCTCAGCCTCCTGACTAGTTGGGACTATAGAAGCCCACCACCATGCCTGGCTACAGACGAGTGATTTTCAACCACTGTGCTGGGAGAGGATCTTAGGTGTGCCTCTAAAATTTTTAAAGATCATTAATTAAATTATTGTCAAAAGATGTCCGAAGCACAGTAAATATGTTCTTTTTGTTCCCCCTTTTTTGGTCAACATAATTTAAGTGTACCGCAGACATTTAAGTCTAGGTTCAAGTTTGCCCTGAGATTTAAAAAAGGCTGAAAAACACTATGTTAGAGGAACAGCAGGGAGCCCAGGGGGCTGGAGCAGAGTGAACAGGGGAAGGCAAGTAAGAGATGAAGTCAGGGGGAGCCAGCAGGGGGCTACAGTGAGCCCAGGGGGCTGGAGCAGAGTGAACAGGGGAAGGAAAGTAAGAGATGAAGTCAGGGGGAGCCAGTAGGGGGCTACCGTGAGCCCAGGCGGCTGGAGCGGAGTGAACAGGGGAAGGCAAGTAAGGGATGAAGTTAGGGGGAGACAGCAGGGGGCTGCAGTGAGCCCAGACACCTAGAGCAGAGTGAACAGGGGAAGGAAAGTAAGAGATGAAGTCAGGGGAGCCAGCAGGGGGCTGCAGTGAGCCCGGGGGCTGGAGCAGAGTGAACAGGGGAAGGAAAGTAAGAGGTGAAGTCAGGGGAGCCAGCAGGGGGCTGCAGGAAGCTTGGACTGACTGGGTTAAAGCCAACAATCCCTTATATCAATGGGCAAAAGAGATGAATAGAACCTTTTCTGAAGAAGACAGATGAATGGCAAACAAACATGTGAAAAAATGCTCATTGTCCCTAATTATTAGAGGAATGTAAATCAAAACCACCCTGAGATATCACCAAACCCCAGCAAGAATGGCCCATATCACAAAGTGTCAAAGCTACAGATGCTGGCGTGGATGTGGAGAGAAGGGAACACTTCTCAATTAAAAAAAAAAAAAAAGACTGCCTTTTATTCTGAGATACTGAACCACAGGAGGGTTTTTGAGGAGAAGTGACATGATCTGACTGCGGTGTGCGTGAGCTCGCTCTGCTGTGCTGGCTGTAGGGAGTAAGGAGTAGACAGGGAAGTTAGTCAGAAAGTTCTTAAAACAGTTCTTCAGAGATGATAGGGATCAGGGTATTAGCAGAAAACCAGTAATGATAAGCGGTCAAATTCTGATCCATTTGGAAGACTTAGCAGGATATAGTGAAGGATTGGATATAAGTTGTGAGAAAAGCAAAGCAGGGAGATGAGTCAGCTGTTTCCCCTGAGTGTATGAAAGGATGAAGCTTCCATTCACTGACTGGAAAGGCCATAGAGGGAAGGGTCATGTCTAGGAGGAATGTAGATTTTGGTCATGCCAAAGTATCTATTAAACACCCAACTGGAGCTTTCAAATTGGCAGCTGTATGTAAAATTCTGGAACTCAAAGGGAAAAGTTCAGGATGGAAATATAGAAATAACCAGGATATGGATGATATTTAAAACCAACTAGAGGATAAAAAGACATGAAGTTGGAAGACTGTGCACTGGGTAATTTCAACATTATAGGTCAAGAAGGTAGGTAAGGAGGAAAACCAAAAGAGAACTATATCCAGAAGCCAAGTAACTGAATATTATAAGAGGACCAGAAGGATGGGGTGGGAAGTACTAATAGGTAAGATGAGTTGTCATCTTGGAATGGACCATGGCATGTAGCAGAGCAGAGGTCATTTGTGGTTCTGACACATGGTTGAAATAATGGTATAAAACTTCACTGGAGTAGGCTCAGCAGAGTATGGGAACAGATAGGTTAGAGACATAAAAAAAAAAATGGAGATGTTTTGCTTTCAAGGGAACAGAGAAATAGGATAGTAGCTAGTGAGAGATATAATACTCAGTGTGTTTAAAATTGCCATGCTTTTAATAATAGTAGGAATTACATTTTGGGGTAATAACTATGTCCATCTTTTTATGCTTAGTGCAATGGTTGGCCCAAACCAGACACTCAATTGCATTTTTCTTGAAAAACCTAAGTGCCATTTCAGTTAAAGTTATTACCTAAAGTTTGTTATGGCTTAGAAATATTTTCCATGGATGTTGCTTTTTTGTTTTTAAATTGGATAATAATATGTATGTCGACGCTGGTAGATCAGTGATCATGGTTAATATGATCATTCCACATCTACTTACCAATCTCCAGGTTGAGTAAGTTATACCAATCATGGGATACCACCTCTATTTCCAGAAGAACTCTGCAATATGACAAATTAATTTTCTAAAAATTTTCGATTCAGGTAGCTTTAATCATCTACAGCAGAGTTTTCTAAGTCATGAATAAAAGAGAATACATGTATTTTTTAAATTTTCAAAATATTAAGGGGAGTGCAAATGTTTTTGGCTACATGGATCACTGTTTCACTGTTGTAATGCTTGAGTCATGATTACAGGTGTGCTCACTACCCACAGAGTGTTCATCATGCCCATTAGGTAAGTTTTTGTCCCTGCCCTACTCAGCCTCTCCCCTCCTTGATTTCCACTGACATTTACTTTCTCTGTGCCCGTGTGACCTTAGTTAGTTCCAGTTTAATAAGGACTATATGTGTTTGTTTTCCATTCATTAGATACTTTACTTAGGATAATGGTCACCAGTTCCATTCATATTGTTGCAAAAGACAGTATTTCATCTTGTTTTAAGGCTGAGTAGTGTCCCCATGGTGTACATATACCACATTTCATTAATCCACTTGTGGGTTGATGGACATGTGAGTTGGTTCCACATCTTTGCAACTATGAGTTATGCTGCAATAAACATTTGAGTGTGGTGTCTTTTTGATAGAAAGACTCCTTCTCTTTTGGGTAGATACCTAATAACAGGACTGCTGGATGGATGGCAGGTCGACCTTTAATTCTTGGAGGAATCTCTATACTGTTTCCACGTTTCCAGTGAGGCTGTACTAATTCACAGTCAAATCGTTGGGATATAAGATTTAATTTCTCTCTGAATCTATGCCAACTTCTATTGTAAGAAAAGCCATTCTGAGAGGATTATATCTCATTGTGGTTTTAATTTGCATCTCCTTGATGATTAGTGACATTGAGCATTTTTTCAGAGGTTTCTCGGCCAGTTGTCTATCTTCTTTCAAAAAGCTTTTGTTCATGTCTTTTGCCCACTTTTTGATGGGGTTTCCTTTTAATTTTTTTTTCCTTGCTTGAGTTCTTTGTTGATTATGGTTGTTAGCCCTTCATTGGATATATAGCTTGCAAATATTTTCTCCCATTCTGTAGCTTGCCTATTTGCTCTGCTGTTTCCTTAGCTGTGAAGAAGCTTTTTAGTTTAACCAAATTCCATTTATTTATTTATTTTTATAGTTGCCGTGATTGCTGTCGATGTCTTACTCATAAATTCCTTGCCTAGGCCAATACCTAGAAGAGTTTTTTTTTTTCTTGCATTTTTCTCTAGATTTTTAATGGTTTCAGGCCTTATATTTAAGTATTTTAGTCACCTTGAATTAATTTTTGTGAGTGGTGAAAGATAGGGGTCTTGTTTCATTCTGCTTTGTTAAAGATCAGTTGGCTGTGGGGAGGTGATTTTACATCTGCATTCTCTATTTTGTTCTATTGGTCTATGTCTCTATTTTTTATACCAAGACAATGCTGTTTTGATTACTATAGCCTTGTAGTGTAGTATGAAGTCTGATAATGTGATGCCTCCAAATTTGTTCTTGTTGACTAAGATTGCTTTAGCTATTCAGGCTCTTTTCTGGTTCCAAACTAAGTATAGAATTGTTTTTTTCTAGGTGTGTGAAGTATACGTTGATATTTTGATGGGGGTTGCATGGAATCTGTAAATCACTTTGGGTAGTATGTGAACATTTAAAAAATGTTGGTTCTGCAAATCCATGAGCATGGTATGTTTTTCCATTAGTTTGTGTCCTTTGAAATTTCATTCCTTAGTGTTTTGTAATCCTCCTTGTAGAAATGTTTTACAAAATTCCTTGGTTAAGTATATTCCTAGGTGTTTTATTTTCTTTGTAGTTACTGTGAATGGCATGGAGTCTTTGATTTGACTCTCAGTTTGTCTGTTATTGGTATTTAGAAATGCTACTGACTTATGTATATTTTTATTTTTATTTTTATTTTTTTTTGAGACAGAGCCTCAAGCTGTCCCCCTGGGTAGAGTGCTATGGCATCACAGCTCACAGCAACCTCCAACTCCTGGACCCAAGCTAGTCTCCTGCCTCAGCCGTCCAAGTAGCTTGGACCACAGGTGCCTGTGGCACAACACCTGACTATTTTTTGGTTGCAGCCGTCATTGTTATTTGGCAGGCCTGGGCTGGATTTGAACCCGCCACCTTAGGTGTATGTGGCTGGCGCCTTAGCCACTTGAGCCACAGGTGCCGAGCCTGACTTATGTATATTAATTTTATATCCTGAGACTTTGCTGAATTTATCATTCCAGGAATCTCTTGGTGGAGACTTTGTGGTTTTCTAGGTAGAAGATTATGTCATCAGCAACGGGCAATAGTTTGACCTCTTCTTTCTCAAGTTGGATACTCCTTGTTACTTTTCCTTGCCTAATTGCTCTGGCTAGGACTTCCAGCACTATTTTGAATAATAGTGGTGACAGTGGGCATTGTCTTATTCCAGTTCTTAGGGGGAATCTTTTCAATTTTTCCCCATTAAGCATAACGTTGGCTGTGGGTTTGTCATATATGGCTTTATGATTTAAAGATATGTTCCTTCGATGCTTAGGTTGTTGAGGGTTTTTGTCATGAAAGGGTGCTAAATTTTGTTGAATGTTTTTTCTGCATTTATTGAGATGATCATATGGTCTTTGTCTTTGCTTCTGTTCATGTGGTGAATCACATTTATTGATTCACTTGTGTTGAACCATCCTTGCATCCTTGGATGACACTCACTTGGTCCTGGCGGTTATTTTTTGATGTGCTGCTAAAATCTGCTTGCTAGTATTTTTTTGAGCATTTTTGCATCTATATTCATAATGGATATTGGTCTGTAATTTTCTTTTTTTGTTGTGTACATACCTGGCTTTGGTACCAAGATGATACTACCTTCATAGAATGAATTGGGGAGAATTTCCTCTTTTTCTGCATTATGGAATAATTTCTTTATTATGGGTATCAGGTCTTCTTTGCAGGTCTGGTTGAATTCAGCTATAAATCCATCTGGTCCATGCCTTTTCTTATTGGGAGGTTTCTTGTTATTGATTCAATCTCACTGCTTATTATTGATCTGTTCAGGTATTCTCTTTCTTCTTGACTATTGGGAGGTTGTGTGTTTCTAGGAGTTTGTACATTTCCTCTATTTATCCTAGTTCATGTCCATAGAAATTCTTGTAGTATTTATGGGTGATGTTTTCTATTCCTGTGGTATCAGTTGTGATACCTCCATTTTCATTTCTGATTGATCTTATTTGGGTCCTTCCTCATCTGTTCTTTGTTAATCTAGCAAGAGATCTATTGACTGCAGGAAGTCATGAAAGACAAAGTGAAACACATAGTTTAGAGATAAATAAGGGTTGCTAGATTAATTGGATGAGAAATTTGGAGAAGCTGAAAATATTGACCAAGACATTGAAATAATCTGATTTGTATGTTTATTAACTAATGTGAAAATTGGGTGCAGAATTGAATGTATGGGGAGGATCATTGCTTTTCAAGGATTATTTTTGGAGATTTTTATTGGATGCCCCATGAGCAAAAGTTCTATGGGAACTAGGAACTTTTAATTTAGGAAATAGTGGGTTTCCCAAACACTGGGTTAAGCAACTTAAATACATTTCCTTACTTACAGACTATACCATACTTTGTGAATATCCAAGTAATATGAAATATGCACGTGGAACTCTTTGTTCAAGGAACCTTGTTATTCTTTGGAACAGTTAGAGAGTTTTTTATACTATATTATTGTAGTAATCTGAATGATCTAACCTGAAATTGAGGAGGAGCTATGGGAATGGAAAGGAAGAAAGAGATATAAACAGACTTGCTTTATTGACTAATAGGTGGTGCAAATAAAGAAAATAGAAAAATCAAAAGGGAAACATAATGGTACATAAAGCTGATGAGTTTAGCTTAATACTGAACTTTAAGCTATTTAGGGGACAACTATGTATAAAGCGGGGTTACAATGTGGGAAAAGTATACAAGGCTAGAAAAAGGTGTTATAATTATAGAGACCATACAATATATGGTAACAGAGAATAATCTCACAATGTTTAGAGCATGAATTAGGAACATTGCAGATATAAGAGCTATTGATTTTTTTTCAGGAAAACATTGCAAAGTAGAGCAAAAGACTACTTAAAGGAAGGATACCACAAGAAATCCTTGAAAGTTAGTAGTGTTTGTGTGATTAGCATCATTTTCAGTATTCAGGCTGTGATATAGATTTTTAAAAAGTAGATGGTTTTGCATTCAGCAAATTCATTAACCACAGTGATAAAGTGTGATGCCTCCTTCAGAAATGCTGATATACCCCATTTGTACTAGAAAGTTTATCACAGCTCAATTTACAATCACCAAGATATTGAAACAACCCAAGTGTCCATCAACCCATGAATGGATTAAAAATTGTGGTATATGTATACCATGGAATAATATTCAGCCATAAAAAATATGGAGACTTTACATCTTTTGTATTAACCTGGATGGAGTTGAAACACAGTTTTCTTAGTAAAGTATCACAACAATGAAAAAAAAAAAAAAGTATCACAACAATGAAAAAGCAGGCATCCCATGTAGTCAACACTAATATGAAGCCAATAGATGAACTAATACACACCCACACAAGAGAAAAAATATAAAACTCAATTCAAGTTGGGGGGTTAGAAGCAGAAGGGAGAAGGAAAGGAGGAGGGAAGGGGAAGGAGAGGAAGGGAGAAGGGAGAGTGAGGCTGACTGGTGTGCTCCTACTTAATGGGCATAATGTAAAACAAAATAATGTAAAATGATTATTAATTAACAATATTAATAAACAGTGTAAAATAAATAAGGGTACAATGATTATGTTGTAGTATATGCCTTATTAGATAAACTTCCTCATATTAATATGACATTAAAAATAAGTTAAAAGGGCTTTCCTACCTCTCTCTGCACTCCTTCTCTGCTCTCTCTTTCCCTCTCTTCCTCCTCGCTCTTCTCTTCCCCATTCTCTCCTTATCTCTCTTCCCTCTTTTCTCTCCTCCTCCGTGCTGCTCTGCAGCCTCCCTCCTTCCCATCCATAAAGACCTTTCCTACAAAAAAAAAAATAATAATAAGTTAAAAGGAATCCTAGTATACCCGTGATATTTGGGCAATTATTTATTTTTGACGAGCCAGGAATTCCTCACTGTTTTAGCTTTCTCTTTTCTTCTGTGGTTTTACTTCCCCATCTATTGTCCACATCAGGGTTACAGTCTTGGGTTCACATTTCCTCGGCTCCACATTCTCAGAAGATTACCTTCGGTGCCTTCCTGTGAACCGCCCTTCTTAAGGCATTTGTTTCCTAGAACTCTGCTTGTTAGCACTTGCAGGCGTTTCATGGAAAGTATAGGAATTTATAGAATGGCCAAAAGGCTGAAAAGCATCATTACCACAAAACCTTTAAAAGAAGTCAGAAAGCTGAGCTTAAACAAAGATAACACAATATGTCCTTTGTCGTATTTATACCCTTTGCATAATTTGGTCTACCTGCATTTATGTTTAGAAGGAAATGCATGTAGCAAAATATGTAGATGTGTTTTCAAGGTCAGAATGTGGAGCTTGGAAGAGAAATGTGGAACAGACGGTAAGCTCATAGGAAAATTAAGTTAGCCAGTTTTCCCCAGATGGCCACCTTTATACTATTTTTTTGTAGCTTGTGAATTAGGCACCTGTGCTTTCTTCAACTCACTCCCCGCCATGTGAATTCCTGGCTTGACATTTTAATTGCAAATAAAAACAATAAATCTTGATTTGTTTTTCACCAAGAAACCCACGTGTTTCATTAGTTTGGCTTGCAGTGAAAGTAAATTTTTGAATTTCTAAAATGCGTACTTGAATTTTAGAGTTTATTAGGTGGTGTGATAATAGCAATGCCAGCATAGTGGTTGAACTCCCATAAAGGATTGTTTTTTGCACTTTCGGAGACTGGCTTGCGTAACTTCTACCATCTTTTCAATTTTAAAACTAGCATATATTATCTATAGAATGTGTTTTAAGAGGCGATCTATGATTACAGATAAGAATATCCATATCACTTTCATATATAATTCAGTTAAAAAGTGTTGCTTGAATGCGATCATTGCATTAGATATATCCCTCTCTGACCCCACCCATAATGTGAGCAGAACGTAATGCCTTTTAAACAAACAATGATTTTTAGGTAAACACTGTGCTTTTTGTAGTCACTGCTTCCAGATGTCTTTGGCATTTGAATTGGCACTGAATTCTATTATGGAAATGTCAGATAAAGATAGTGAGGCTGCTTCAGCTCTGTGCTCACTAAACAAGTATAATAATTTCCTCTTTCGTTTGCATTGCTTATGGGCATGAATTAGTGTTGACCCCCCTCCCCCAAGATGCATGAGGAAGAGAAGGGATTCTTAAGAGAGATGTGTTAATTTTTTCCCTATTTGTTAGAGATAACCTTAATAAATGTTATAGAAGAATAAATACGTTTAAAGTGTTAATAACATGCGATGAAGTACTTGTATCCGAGTTAAGGTATTCAGTATATATATAACTAAAGATGCAATAAAAATAGTCTGCAAATGCTGGCAGAAATGGTTTTTGTTAATACCACTTAAAAAACAATATCTTCCAAATTAAACTTTTAAGGATGATCCTTTGTTTTTCCTTCAGAAATATGCATTAAGTACTAAGGTCTTACTTGTGCAAAAGACGAAACCAAAACTAAATTTATCTTCTTTAATTTTCTCTCAAATGGAACAAAACCAAGCTATTTACCATAAATTCAGCACCTTGTTGAACAAGCCATTTCAAGTTCATTGCATTTGCATGTTTATTTTGAGTCAATTAATGCCTTACCAACTTTCTAGTTGGTATACGGATACGTTTAAGGACATGTAGTTATCTGTGGGATTAAATTTTACATTTTTTTATTTGATAAGAAAATATTAAATTATTTTACTCAAATATAACATTGCTGCATTTATTTTTATGCACAATTATGTGTTTTCTTTGCAAAGCTTAAAATTAACTCCACATGCTTAAAGTCTATCACCAAACCTCCAAATTTACATTTCATAGAACCTCTTTAAAATTACATTTTTACAAAGGTTTCTAATACATTTTCATGTACACAAAGATTGAATTGTGATTACACAGTCAGCGGACAATTTTTAAAGTAATGTGAGTTGAATAGAATTGAAGAAGGCAAACTTATCCCTAAATTTTTCCTTCATTTTCTAGAGAGGTATTTTCTTCTTCTTCTGGGGTCATTTAATTCTTCAATATATACAAACTAAATGACTATCTGTCATCCTGTGGACCTTAAGCTGAGCATCAAGAGAGAACAACGATCTTTGTTCTTGTCCTTATGAAGCCTATAATCTAGAGGAGAGAGATATTAACCAAATAATGAAAGGTATAAAGGTAAAATTGCAGGCTTGGCGCCTGTAGCTCAGGCTGGTGGGTTCGGACCCAGCCTGAATCTGCTAAACAACAAAGCCAACTGCAATCCAAAAATAGCTGGGTGTTGTGGTGGGCACCTGCAGTTCAGCTATTTGGGAGGCTGAGGCAAGAAAATAGCTTAAGCCCAAGATTTGGAGGTTGCTGTGAGCTGCAATGCCACAGCACTCTATCATGGGTGACATAGTGAGACTCTTGTCTCAAAAAAATAAAAGTAAATTGCAACAACAAGTACTAGGAAGCAAAGATAGATAGGCATTTAATAGTAGATACTTAATATTGGTTGCCTGGATTTCTGAAAATAATAACTGGACGAAAGGGCTAATGCAGAGAATTAAATTACCCTAAAGTAAGCTTCTTAAGGGAAAGATGTTTGACCCCAAATCTGAAGCATGAATAAGCATTTAAGGGGAAAAAGTTGAGGAAGGAGTGTCCTACACAAAAGGCAACATAGACGGATCTCATAATAAGATGCAGGCCATTCAAAGAACATGGAATAGTTGAAAAGGTCTAGAAAGGGCTTACCCTCCATGGAGAGAAATTCAGTTTCATCCTAAGAGCAATGGAAAGTTCCTGAAAGATATCTAGTGTATTGTTTTCTTACATATCCAGATGGAAGGTAGTATTCTTTAAGAGAGTGAACAGAACAGAGAAAAATTGGGGAGGTAACAGGATAAGTTTGGTCTTAAACAAATTGAGTTTAAGGTGCTCTCAGTAGTCCAGGAAGAGAGCTAAGCAGATCATTGTGTTTGTACATCTGAGAATCAGGAAAGAAATTTGAGCTTGTTTGTATTCTGGTATTCTTGGAGTACAAGGCACAGACATTTTAGACATAACCACTTTTCCTATAAGAATTTAATCTCAGGTAGTGAACAATGGACCTTGCACACAAGGCAGAGACAGTTCCTGAGAAAATGGGCTTTATGGAAATAGAGAAAACCCTGGCATGTGTCACAGAAATGGGATGCCAAGTAAAACAACCTAGGATAATTAGAACAGCAAGAAAAGGTGGAAGGGACAAAAGGTACATACACAGAAGGTAACAGAAAACAGTACAAAATTTACCTGGGTCATAGTTTTACCTGGAATGTTCATATATAAATATATCACAGCCAAACTTAAATCAGTCAAAAAGATTATCTTAAAATAATTTTTATTTTCATGGTCAGACAAGGTGGCCTATGCCTCTAATCCTAGCACTCTGGGAGGCTAAGGTGGGCAGATCCCTGGAGCTGAGGAGTTCAAGACTAGCATGATAAAGAGAGACCCCATCTCTATTAAAAATAAAAAACTAGAAAAGATTAGCCAGGTGTTGTGGTAGACACCCATAGTCCCAGCTACTCAGGAGGTTAAGGCAAGAGAAGTATTTGAATTCAGGAGTTTAAGGTTGCTGTGAGTTAGGCTGACCACACAGTACTCTAGCCCAGGTGAGGGAGTTGAGACTCTATCTCAAGAGAAAAAAAAAATTACATGTTTTATAATAAACTTTGTATCAGTAAAAATGGTAATATGAGGAAAACACAAATTACCAGTGCTAGGAATGAGAGAGAAAGCATAAAAATATAAAAAGGAAAGTTATAAACAATGTCTGGGAATAAATGATAATTTAGATTAAAAGTTGACTTTTTTAATAGGCAAATCAAAACCCTCACTCAAAAAGAAATAGGTAAGATGTATTTTTAAAACTGATTAAGTTATATTTAAAAATATTACCACAGAGAATAATTCCTACCTCGATAGTTTTATTGGTGAATTCTAACATATAAGGCAGAAATATTACCAATTCAACACAAACCCTCCCCCAAAAATACTAGAAAAGGGAATACTTCCTTCATTTTAGTAGTACAGAATTGCCCTTACATCTAAACCAAAGACAATATTAAAAAAATCTAAACTAAATATTTCTCCCAGTTATAAATGAACAAGTGCCTATCAACTCAGGGGTAGATAACAAGCTGTGGTGTATGTATAACATGGAATACTCTTAAGTAGAAAGCCATTAAGAAAGATGGAGACTTTGCATCTTTTATATTGATCTGGATAGAGTTGGCACACATTCTTCTTAGTAAAGTATGACCAAAATGGAGGAGCAAGAATCCAGTGTACTCAGTTCGCATGAGAAACCAGTAGATGATCTAATACATAAGAGCGAAACTCCAATCAACTCACAGTGGGCGACAGGGGAGTGAGGGGATTCATGGTTATGGCACACATCTTGGGGATGGGACACAATTATAAGAGGCACTTCACCTAACAAAAGCAAACAGTATAATCCAATTCTTTGTATCCTCATTGAACCTGAATCAATAAGTTGGAAAATTTTTTTTTCACATATCTAATTTAGCAAAAGATCTACAGCAAGATTACATAGAAAGAATACATTTACATATACAAAATGTACTTGATTGTGAGAAAGTGGAGTTCATCCCAGGAAGGCATAAGTATGTAACATTTGAAAATCGATCTAGGTAGTCCACCAGAACAAAATCACACGATAATCTCTATAGATGTTGAAAAAGCACTTGACTAAATTCTGTATCCATCCATGAGGAAAACACCTAGCAAAGTAAGAGTAAAAAGAAAACTCCCTCATCTTAGTAGAGAACCTCTACACAAAACCCACAGCAGATAAATACTTAATGGTAAGAGGTTGAATTCTTTTCTCTTTAAGATTGAGAACAAGGCAGAGATGTCTGCTCTTATAACTTTTATTTAGTATTCTATGAGAGGTCCTAGTCAGTGCAATATGGTAATCAAAAAATTAATTAATATACAGATATGATTGGAAGAAGTAAACTATCTTTATTCACAATATCATTATTTATGTAGAAAATCCTGTAACATCTACCAGTAAAGCCACTAAAACTCATAGATGACTTCAGTAAGGGGAGAACATATAAAGTTAATTTAAAAATACCAAATGTATTTCTTTTTTTTTTTTTTTTGAGACGGAGCCTCAAGCTATCTCCCTGGGTAGAGGGCCATGGCATCACAGCTCACAGCAACCTCCAACTCCTGGGCTCAAGCGAGTCTCCTGCCTCCGCCTCCCAAGTAGCTGGGACCACAGGCACCCACCACAACGCCCGGCCATTTTTTGGTTGCAGCCATCATTGTTGTTTGG
>CAUYQV010103643.1:0-17638 GCA_963574575.1 Galagoides demidoff | reverse complement strand
GAGGTATTTTTTAGTTTCACAGTAAATCTGCCTCTGTTCTTCCATAAGATTTTAAAGTTTTCTTTACATAGGTAAGTCCTGGTCTTATGTTAAATATGCTTTTAAATATTTAGTTTATATTTTATTATAATTATAGAGAATTTTTCCCCATTTCTATTTCTAGATAGTTATGGTATAAATAGAGAAGTTACTGATTTGTATAGTTTCCTCCTGTGTTAAAAAGACATACTGCATTTTATTATTAATTCCAGTGCTTTTTCACAAGAATCTAACATTTTCTGGATATATAATTATATCATCAGCAAAGAGATTGTTTTATCTTTTCCTTGCCAATTATTTTATTTATTTTTTCTTATTGTATTCACAGTCTGCACCCAATGCCCAGGCTTTGCTGAAATATTTTATTACTTTAGTTCCAGATTGTTATTAGATTTTTTTATAGCAGCATGTCTCTTCTATTTCAAGAATTCTTACTTAGCACTTACATTACAAATTTTTGTCAATCTGTTATTATCTAAATGAATAATTATAAACTATATCAGTTGGTTCTCCTAACTTGGGGCTGCTTTTACCCCCTAGGGAACATTTGGCAATGTCTGGAGATACTTCAGATTTTCATGACTGAAGAGGGGAGATGCTACTGGAATCCAGTGGGTAAGAGCCAGGGATGCTGCTTAGCACCCCACAATGCGCAGTCCTCCCCTTCTATCCGCCAGCACATAATTATCTGGCCCATAATGCCAAGTTAAGAAACTCCAAACTAAATGTATTACAAGGTTGCTTACCTGCGTTCCTCTCCTCTTCATATTCTTATATTTTAAGAGTGTCATTCTGATGAGTTTTGTTAGTGTTATCTTGACTATTTTTTTCATCAAATGTCTTATGTTGGTGATACATTCTCTGTATCTGTATATATTAGCAAAGCATCTATATTATGCTTGGCAAGTGAATGATATAATTTTCCCATTGTAAATAACTTGTTTTTGAATGATATCTTGGCTAGGTATAGGATTTCTGAATTTCATTATTTCGCAATATTCTGTCAATGTATTCTTTTCTAATGGTGCTGGTGCTGATGTGATGTTTTTCCTTTATGTTTCCTAAAAGCTTGCTCTTTAGATCTGAAATTTCTTATATGTATACATTTCTTTTTATCCTCAAATAGTGGGACTTTTAGTAGGATATGCTTAGGTATATTTCCTTCACTCCCTTCCTTCCTTCCCTTCTTCCCTTCCTCTCTACCAGTGAGCTCTTTTAATTGTAGGCTTGAATAGTTTCTTTTTCTTTTCTTTTCTTTCTTTCTTTCTTTTTTTTTTTTGAGATAGTGTCAATTTATCACCCTCCATAGAGTGCCGTGGTGTTAAAGCCCACAGCAATCTCCAATTCCTGGGCTTAGGCAATTCTGTCTCAGCCTCCTGAGTAGCTGGGACAACAGGTGCCCACCACAATGCCTGGCTATTTTTTTCTTGCAGTTTGGTGGGGGCCAGCACCCTATGCACTGAGCCATAGGCACCACTTTTTCTTTTTTTTTTTTTTGAGACAGAGTCTCACTTTGTTGCCCTTGGTGGAGTGCCATGGTGTCACAGCTCACAGCAACCTCAAACTCTTGGGCTCAAGAGATTCTCTTGCCTCAGCCTCCCCAAGTAGCTGGGACTGCAGGTACTTGCCACAACATTCAGCTAGTTTGTTTGTTTATTTATTTATTTTTGAGACAGAGTCTCTAGCTGTTGCCCTGGGTAGAGCTCTGTGGCATCACAGCTCACAGCAACCTCCAACTCTTGGGCTTAGGCGATTCTCTTGCCTCAGCCTCCCACAGAGCTGGGACTACAGGCACCTGCTACAATGCCTGGCTATTTTTGTCTTGCAGTTGTCATTGTTGCTTTAGCTGGCCCAGGCCAGGTTTGAACCTGCCAGCCTCAGTGTATGTGGCCGGTGCCCTACCCACTGAGCTATGGGTACTGCCCCTAGCTGGTTTTTCGAGAGAATCTCCCTCTTGCTCAGGCTAGTCTCGACTCCTGAGCTCAAGCAATCCACCTGCCTCGACTTCACAGAGTGCTAGGATTATGAGTGTGAGCCACTACACGTGGCCTCTTTTAAATTTTTTAAAATTAAGATATTGTTTACACACTGTGAAATGTACAGATTTTAAGTATACAGATTTGAAAGTTTTGAAAAATGCAACCCACACCCTGCCACAGACAGAACATTTTTATCATCCAAGAAAGATGTCCCTTCCCAGATATTTTCAAGCCTCCCACCAGGAAACCACTCTTCTGATTTTCTTCATCTTGAATTAGTTTTACCTATACTGGGACTTCATATAAATGGACTTAGACAACACATGTATTAACTCTTCTCTATGTGGTTTTTTTACTAGGTGTGACGTTCTTGATATTTATTCATGATGTTGAATGTATCAAGGAATTGTTCCTTTTTACTGCTAAGTAGTATTCCATTGTCTGGATATGTCACAATTTGTTTATCATTTCTCCAGATGTTGAATAGTTTATTTCCATTTTTGTACTATCATAAATAAATTTCCTTTGAACATAATTGTGCAAGATTTTGTGTATACATATGCTTATATCTCTCTTGAGTAGATATGTGGATGTAGAATGGCTAGGTCATAGGTTAAGCACATATTTAACTACAAAAAATACCCAGGCCAATTTTCAGAGTAATTTGTAGGAATATACAATGGTATGGTCATTTGGGAACTTGTGTTGGAAACTTGTTTGAAAATTAATTGAGCATATCAGTAGGGGTGTATTTCAATACTTACTTTTGTTTTCTTTGTTTTCTTTTTCTTTTTCTTTTTTTTTTGAGACAGAGTCTCACTATATCCCCCTCAGCAGGTACTGTGGCATCACAGCTCACAGCAACCTCCAGCTCTTGGGCTTAAGCGATTCTCTTGCCTCAGCCTCCCAAGTAGCTGGGACTACAGGCACCCGTCACAAGGCCCAGCTGTTTTTTAGTTGTTGTTGTCATTGTTGTTTGCCAGGCCCAGGCTGGATCTGAACCTACCAGCTCTGGTGTATGTGGCTGGGACCCTAGCTGCTGAGCTATAGGCACTGAGCCTCACTTTTATTTTTCATTATTCTATTTCTCTATTTTTTTTATCAATTCCATACAGTTTTGATTATTGTAGCTTTATAATATATCGATATCAGGAGAATCTTCTTTTTCAAGATTGTTTGGCCATTCTAGACTTTTTATATTTCCATATCAATTTTATGACCAGCTTGTCAATTTCTATAAAAAGCTTACTGTGAATCTATGGATAAACATAGATTAATATAATAATATTGAGGTTTTAAATCCATTATCATGATATGTTTGTATTTGTTGGCCTCTTTTTATTTTTATTACCAGTAGTTTTATAGTTTTAAGAGAAGTCTTGCGCATTTTATCTTACATTTGTCCTTATATAATTTTTCCTTTTTATATAGTATTTATTTTAAAATTTTATTTTCCAATCATTTATTTCTAATAGAAAAACAATGACCACTGACCTTGTATTTTTCACTCTTGCTAAATTCACTTACTAGCTCTGGTAGGTTTTTTCTTTAAAAGAAGACTTGGGATTTTCTATATAAACTATCATTTCAATGGCACAAACTGCATTTTTACTTCTTTCTTCATAATCTGTATGCCTTTTTCTTTTTTTACTTCTTTTTCTTGTCTTATTGCACTTGCAATAATTTCAGTACTAAGTCAAAAAAGGGAGTGTGAGAGCATGAGGCCTTGCTTTGTTCTTGATATTATTTTTTAATCTCAGTGGGAAAGCGTCCAGTCTTTCCCTATTAAATATATTAGCCATAGGCTTTTGCATATGCTCTTTATTAGACAGGTAAGGAAGTTTTCTTCTGCTGGATTATTGAGATTAAAAAAATACTTGAACAAGTGTTGACATTTGTCAAATACTTTTTCTGTGTCCATTGAGATGATCATATATTTTGATGGCTTACATTCATTGATTTTCAAGTATTGAACTAACCTGTATGCCTGGGATAAATGCCACATAATCATGGTGTATTGTCTTTATTTCACATTTGTGGGTTCAATTTGCTAATATTTTCCTAAGGTAATTTTGTGACTAATAACATGCTGTTAGTTTTTGGTTTTTGTCCCTTGTAATTTTTTGAGAAGGGATATTTTGGCACTGATGGAATGCTGACATAAAATGACTTGAAAGTGCTTCTTTCTTCTCTAATTTTTGAATGAATTTGTGTAATACTGTAATTCTTTTTTTCTTAAACATTTCATTGCATTTACCATGTTGGCCTAGAATTATCTTTGTAGGTGGGTATTTAATATACATTTCTTTCAAGTATAGGGGTTTTTCAGATTTTAAAATTTATTTATTTATTTTTTGAGACAGAGTCTCACTTTGTCGCTCTAGGTAGAGTGCCCTGTCACCGCAGCTCATGGCAACGTCAAAGTCTAGGGCTTAAGCGATTCTCTTGCCTCAGTCTCCCAAGAAACTGGGACCACAGGCACCAGCCACAACACCTGGCTATTTTTAGACACTAGGTCTTACTCTTGCTCAGGCTGGTCTAGAATCTGTGAGCTCAGGCAATCCATTTGCCTGACCTCCCAGTGGTAGGATTACAGGCCTGAGCCACCACTCCCGGCCCCTTAAAATGTATTTTTGTGCCATTTTAGTAATTTGTATCTTTCAAAGAATTTGTTCTTCTTAATTAAACTTTAAAATTTATTTTCATGATATTATTTATGATATTCTATTATTATTCTTTTAATGTCTGTAATATTTATAGTTATGCCCCTTTTTACATTTCTAATATTGGTAATTTGCTTATTGTATCTTTTTCTGCTAGTGATATATCAGTTTTGCTAGTCCTCCAAAAACTCAGCTTTTGGTTTAATTAATTTTTATATTATTTATCTTCTGGATACTGAATTCTTGCTTGGCTTTATTTTAAGAAAAATACTTTTACTTTTTCATTAAAAAAGTAATTTAGCCAGGCATGGTGGCTCACTTCTGTAATCCCAGGACTTTGGGAGGTAAAAGCGAGAGGCTTGCTTGAGGCAAGGAGTTTGAGAACATCCTGGGTAACGTAGCAAGACATTTTTCTGACAAAAAATAAAAGAAGTTAGTTGGGTACGATAGCATGTGATGGTGAGTAGTCCCAACCATGTGGAAGGCTGACGCAGAAGGATCACTTGAGCCTCAGAGTTCAAGGTTGCAGTGAATGTGATTGTGCCACATTTAGAGATAGAGATGTCATCCAGGCCGAGTGCATGGTTTTTACAATTAGAAAAAGTAATTGCATTGTTTTCTAGATTGCATGTTTTTTTGACAAGAAGTCTGAATATTTGATGATGGCTCCTTTATAAGCAATATGTTTGTTCCCCCTGGATATTATTGTTGATGCCCGCTTTGGGCACCCGGTGGCCGTACGAATAAAAACCAGCCCTGACCATGGATTTAAGGTACAAAATGCCTGCAAGAGGGGACTTCCCATATTCCAGGGAGAGCCTCGATCAACCTCTGTCGTGGCCTTTTATTGAAGCATTATACAATAGGTGTGCCCCCCTATTCCCATCCTGCTGCACCCCGAATGTCCAATGTATAACACCTGCTTGCTAATGACTTACCTTATGTCATTAATGCATGCAACTGCTTGAGGGCTTGTTTCCGGCAGCCAAGTATCTCCTTGCCAGCCAGGAGATTGTCCCAGTCCCAGCACCTCCCTCAAGACCCGGTGGCCGCTTCGATAAGCCTGGTGCATGGTCTCCTACATATTATTAAGTTTTTCTCCTTTATCACCAATTTTCAGTGATTTGATTATGATGTGCGTGGTGGGATTTTTGTGTTTAATCTCTTAGGCTTTATTGAGCTTCTAAGATCTGGAATATGTTTTTCATCATTTGGAAACATTTTGGCCATAGTTTTTAAATTTTTTTCTATTTTTTCATGTGTCTTTCCTGAGCTCCAATTACATGTATGTAAGTCTGTTTGACACTGTCTCTCAAGTTACTGCATTATTTAAAATTAGTTAATTAACTATTTATATGGATTTAGGGGGGACAACCACAACTTTTTTGCATCAGTATATTTCATAGAGGTTACCCTTTTGGTGGAACCATCATCCAAATGATATATATTGTACCCACTGCAAAATTTCTCATCCCTTATCTCCCTCCCACCCTCTCTCCTTCCCACTCTCCCACTTTTCCAAGTCTCCGGTGTCTGGTATTTTATTCTTTCTGTCCATGTACACATATTATTTCATTTCTAGTTGTGAGAACATGTGACACTTGACTTTCTGTTTCTGAGTTATTTCACTGTGATAATGGCCTCCAGTTCTACCTGTGTTGCTGCAGAGGACATTACTTCATTCTTTTGTGAGTATTAGTTCACATTTTCTTTATCCAGTCATTTGTTGATAGACACCTAGGTTGATTTGCAATTGTAAATAGTGTTACAATAAACATATGAGTGCAGATGTCTTTTTTATATAGCAATTTCTATTCCTTGGGTAGATACTTAATGGTGGGATTGCTAGATCAAATGGTAGTTTTTATTTTTGACTCTTTGAGAACTCTTCTGTATTATTTTCCATGGAAGTTATATTAATTTACATTCTCACCAATAGTGTATAAGTGCTCCCCTTTCTCCATATCCATGCCACCATCTATTATTTATTTTTACATTTTATTTTATTTATTATTTTTGGTGACAGAGACTCTGTCACCCTTGGTAGAATGCCATGGCATCATAGCACACAGCAACCTCAAACTCTTGGGCTCAAATGACTTTCTTGACTCAGCCTCCCAAGTAACTGGGGGTAAAGGTACCTGCCACAGTGCCTGTTTATTATTTATTTATTTTTTAGAGACAAGTCTCAAATGCCTGAGCTTCAGCAACCCACCCACCTCAGCCTCCCCAAGTGCCAGTATTTTTACTTTTTTTTTTATACATTAATGCATTTATGGGGTACAATGTGATGATTTTATATACAATTTGGAATGCTTATATTGAACTAGTTAATATGTCCACCTCATTAATAACTGATGTTCTGAGTGGTATAAAATGTGATTTTAATTTGCATTTCTCTGATGATTAGTGATGTTGACCTTTTTCTCATGTGTTTGTTGCTCATTTATAGGTCATCTTTTGAAAAATGCTTGTTCATGGCCTTTGCCCAGTTTTTAGTGGGGATATTTGTGGGGCTTTTTGTTGTTGTTGAGTTGTTTGAATTCTTTGTCGATTGTAGATATTAGTCCTTAGTCAGGTGCATAGTTTGAAAATATTTTCTCCCATTCTGTATGTTGTCTGTTTACTCTGTTCATTATTTCTTTTGATATGCAGAACATTTTTAGTTTAATTAAGTCCTATTTGTCTACCTTTGGTTTTGTTGCATTTGCTTCTTTTTTTGAATTTTTTAAAATTTCAAAATATCATGGGGTAGACACGTTGTATACCTTGTTTTTATACAGATTGAGTTAAAGTTGTAAGTGTACTCTTCACTCAGATAGTGTTCAATGTATCCAATAGATACGAATTTACCCATTTCCTCCTCCCTTCTCCCTCCCAACTTGATTTTCATTGAGATTTACTTCCATATATGCATTATTTTTCATATGTGCATTTAAGTGTTAATTAGTTCCAATCTGGCATTGAGAGCATGTGTTTATTTCTCCATTCTTGTGATGTTTCACTTACAAGAATGGTTTCCACTTCCATCCAGGTTGTTACAAAAGATATTAGTTCATCATTTTTTAATGGCTGAGTTTTATTCAGTGGTATGCATATACCACATTTTAAAAATTTAATTTCTTATTTATTTATTTTTTAATTTATTTTATTAAGTCAAATACACATAGATCATGACTACATTCATGCATATGTAGGGTACAATGTGCTGATTTTTTAAAATACAATCTGATGTCATTACATTAAACCAATCAACATAGCTTTCACCTCATTTACTTGATGATTGTGCCAAAACATCTATGTTCCACACTTCACAGATTTGACTTGTACCCTTGTCATATGCTCCATAGGTGCACATACCACATTTTATTAATCCATTCATATGTTGGTAAGCACTTGGGTTGTTTCCATATCTTTGCAGTTGTGATTTGTGCTGCTATATACATTCAAGTGCAAATGTCCTTTTTATAAAATGACAGTTTTTCCTTTGGCTATATATCCAGCAGTGGGACTCCTGGATCAAATGGTAGGTCTACTTCAAGTTCTTTGAGGTATTGCCATACAACTTTCCATAGAAGCTGTACTAGTTTGCAGTCCTACCAACAGTGTATAGGAGTTCCTTTCTCTCAACATCCTCACCAGCATCTATTATTTTGAGACTTTTTAATATGAGCCATTCTCATTGAAGTTAGGTGATACCTCATTGTGGTTTTGATTTGCATGTTCCTAATGATTAGACACTGAGCATTTTTTCACGAGTTTACTGGCTAGTAGTAAATGTTCATTTGAAAAGTTTCTGTTCCTGTATTTTGCCCACTTGCTTTTGAGTTTTTAATCATAAATACTTTGCCCAGGCTAACAGCCAGAAGAGTTTTTCATAGGTTTTCTTCTAGAATTTTTATAGTTATCAGGTCTTACATATAAGTATTTAATTCACCTGGAGTTAATTTTTGTATGTAGTGAAAGATATGGTTCCTGTTTCGTTCTTCTCTACGTGGCTATTCAATTTTCCCAGCACCATTTACTGAATAGAGCACCCTTTCCCAATGTATGTTTTTGTCTGTTTTGTTTAAGACTGATTGATTATAAGTATGTGGCTTTGTTTCTGGGATCTCTATTCTATTCCATTGATCTGTGTGTCTGTTTTTGTATCAGTACCATGCTGTTTTGGTTACTATAGCATTGTAGAATAATTTGAAGTCAGGTATTATGATGCCTCCAGATTTCTTCCTTTTGCTTAGGATTGCTTTGGATATCTGTCTTTTTTAGGCTCCCATATGAAATTTAGTCTTGTTTTTCCTAATTCCATGAAAAATGACATTGGTATATTGACTGAAATTACATTTAATCTCTAGATTATTTGAGCAGTATAGATCATTTTAACAATACTTATTCTTTTGACCTATGAGCCTGGGATTTTTTCCATTTGTGTTATCTACAATTTCTTTGTTTCTTTTTTTTTTTTTTTTTTTGGCCAGGGCCAGGTTTGAACCTGCTACCTCTGGTATATGAGGCCGGCACCCTAATCCTTTGAGCTACCGCCCTATCTACCATTTCTTGCATCAGTGTTTTGTAGTTCTCTTCATAGAGATCTTTCATCTCTTGATTTAATGTATTCATAGACATTTTATTTTAGTTTTTATAGCTATTGAAAAAGGGACTGAGTTTTGATGTTGTTCTTAACTTGGTTGTTATTGATGTGTAGAAATAACATTATTTTTGCATCTGATTTTGTATCCTGAAACTTTATTGAATTCATTTATCAAATTTAGGAGTCTTTTGGAGGAACCTTTAGGGTTTTATAGTTACTATGTTAAGATCATATTATCATTAAACAGAGATAATTTGACTTCTTCTTTTCCAATTTGGATACCCTTTATTTCTTTCTCTTATCTATTGCTCTGGCCAGGACTTATAGTACTTTATTGAAAAGAAATGGTGACAGTGGCATCCTTGTCTTTTCTAAGTTGTTAAGGGGAATGCTTTTTCCCCCCAGTCAGTATGATATTGTTTCGGGGTTTATTGTATAGAACCTTTATCATAACATTTTGAGAGATGTTCCTTCCATGTCTAGTTTGTTGAGGGTTTTTGAAGTGATGTTTAATTTTATAAAATATTTCATAATTATTTGGTCTTTTTGTTTTCTGTGCTTTATTCTTAAATAGTTCTTGTCAATGTATTTTTATGTTCATTGGTCTTTTATTTTCCACTTTATGATTTGCTATTAGTCCTTTTCAGTGAATTTGTTATTTTTAACTTCTAGAAATTTCATTTGGCTTTCTTTAAATCTTCATTTTCACTTATCATTACATTCATGTTTTCTTTAACTATCTGACTAATTTATAATAGCTCTTTAGCATTCTTGTCTGCTAATTCCATCAACTCTGTCATTCCTATGCCTGTTTCTATTGGTTTAGTTTTTTACCTAGTTATGACTCATGTTTTCTTCTTTCTTTTTTAATTTCAGGTTAATGTGAGGGTACATATGATTAGGTTATATAAATTGCTTTTGTGAGGTTAAAGTCCAAGTTGTAGTTGTGTCCTTTACTCAAGAAGAGTGCCATATACCTGTGCAATCTACCTGTTGAGTAGAAACTTACTCACCCCTTTCCTCCCTTTCCCTCATCCCTGTTTGAATTTAATTTAGTTTTTCTCTCATGTGAACATGTAGTTGTTAACCCCATAGTTGCAAATTGGTACTAAGTACATGTGGCTGGCTTATTTCCCATTTTTGTGATACTTTGCTTAGTAGAATATTCTCCAAATCTGTCCAGGTTGTTGTAAAAGATACGAAGTCTTCATCTCTTTTATAACTGGAGAGTATTCAATGGTATACTTGTATCCTAGTTTATTAATCCATTCATGTGTTGAAGGACACTTGGGTTGTTTCTAATCTTTGCAATTGTGAATTGTGCTACTATAAACATTCATGTGCAAATGTCCTTATGGTAAAATGTCTTTTTTTCATTCGGGTAGATACCTAGTAATGGGATTGCAGGATCAAATGGTAGGTCTGGTTCTTTGAAGACTCTCCATACTTCTTTCCATAGAGGCTGAACTACATTGCATTCCTATCAACTGTGGAAAGGTGTTCTCTTCTCTCCACACCCATGCCAGCATCTGTTGCTTTGAGAGCTTGTGATGTGGGCAATTCTCACTAGGATTATGTGAAGTCTTAAAATGGTTTTGATTTGTATTTCTCTGATGATTAGGGGTGATGAGCATTTTTCATGTGTATATTGGCCTTTTGTCTGCTTGAGAAAAGTTTCTGTTCATACCCCTGGCCCAGTGCCCAGTTATTTAATGGGATTGTTTGCTCTTTTCTTACTGATTTTCTTGAGTTCTTTGTGGATTCTGGTTATTAGCCCTTTGTGGTATTCATGGCATGAAAATATTTTCTCTGAGAGAATGGGAGAATTATCTATTTGCTTTGTTGATTATGTCCTTAGCTGTGCAGCAACTTGTTAACTTGATCAGGTCTCATTTATTTATTTTACTCATTGCTGTGATTGTCAGTGGGGTTGTCTTCATGAACTCTTTCCCTGGGCTGATAAGATTAAGATAAGATCAATCAGGAATGAAAAAGGAGAAATTACAACATATTCCATTGAGATACAAAAGATTATCACTGAACACTACAAAAATCTCTATGCCTAGAAATGTAAAAACCTGGAGGAAAGAGACAAATTTCTGGAATCACATTACCTCCCTATAGTCAACCAAGAAGAAATAGAATTCTTGATTAGATTAATATCAAGCACTGGAATCTAAACAATAATAACAAAACTTCCAACAAAAAAGTCTTGGACCAGATGGTTTCACACCAGAATTCAAACAAACCTTCAAAGAAGAACTTACATCTATGCTGCAGGATCTATTCCAAAATATTGGGAAGGAAGAAATTCTCCCCAATTCTTTCTCCAAAGCAAATATTACCCAAATACCAAAACCAAGAAAGGATACAACAACAAAAAAACTTCAGACCAATATCATTAATGCATATTGATACAAAAACGCTCAATAAAATCTTAGCAAAAAGTAATTCATCATGACCAGTGGGCTTCATCCCAGGAATGCAAGGTTGGTTCAACATATGCAAATCTATAAATGTAATTCACCGCATAAACAGAAGTAAAAACAAAGACCATGTGATCTTCTCAATAGATGCAGAAAAAGCATTTGACAAAATTCAGCATTGTTTTTTGATAAGAATACTTAAGAAATTGTTATAGTTGGACATTCCTTAAAATGATAGGAGCCATTTATTACAAACCCATAGTTTACATCATATTGAATGGATAAAAATTAAAAACAAAAAATTTCTTGTTTCTTGATTGTCTATAACTTTTTTCTTCTGACTTTTATGGGTTTTATTTGCTCTTCTCTGTTTTATGATTTCTTAAACTGTATGTTAATGTCATTAATTTAAGGTATTTAAATTTTCCTTTAAGCACACAGATTAGAATTCCACCAAAAACTCAAATAACTCTATAAAGGTTTCTAGAGTTCTTTCTTGTGTGATTTTTTTTTCCTATATGGTATTATCTCATGGCTTCTATTCATTTCAGCTTATTTGAACCCCAATCTCTGCCTTCACAACTCAGTGCCACTGCTTGGCTCTGTTTTGGTTCCATTTCCCTGTACCATATGCTTGCCATCAGGATGGACTTGTTTGTACCCATAAGCATGGCCAAGAGTCCACTTTTAAAAATGATTAAGAAGCTTCCCACATACTCATTACTAATTTGAAAATAGTAGATGAACAACTATAGGCCTCACAAGGGGAAATAACACAACTAAATTCAAGAAAGGGGGAAAGAAAAAGTAGGAGAGGTGCTCAATAAGTCCCCACCTAACAGGTACAATGTAGGGCTACACAACACACCTTCTGGTGAGGGACTCAAATACAGCTGTGTCTTCTTAACAAATGCAAACATGTAACCTAATTGCGTGTACCTTTATATTAATAGAAATAAAAATATAAAGCAATTAAGAATTAAAAAATGATTATGGATTTTCTGTATTGTACAGACAGCGGGAAGGCTTATGCCCTACCTAGTGAAGCCCAAATAATACTAACTTAGAAAAATGTAAGACAGATATAATTGTGCGATCATAGCCATTAAAAACATTTAGTAAATGCCCTGTAGAATACAATGCTTAGCTTTAGAAATTGTGCTATAAAAAATCACATTCAAAAAGAATGATATTTGAAAAGTGTACTCAAAATAACTGAAAGAGGAAACATTCATGAGATTTTTTTTCTTTTGAAAAAATAGGGAGGTGAAAAAATTTTATGTTAGAATTTTATTTTGACTAGGATTTTAGGGGTGTCCCATCTGAGGCTTGTGGGATGCATGTTGATTTTATGAGGGCTTTTTTTTTTTGAATATTTGTGGTGTTGGATATCATGACAAGTCATGAGAAGTATGCATGGACTTTTTTTTTTTTTTTTTTTGCTTATCAGCTTGTGTTAGTGTTTGTGTATTTAATATGTGGCCCAAGATAACTCTTATTTTTCCAATGTGTAGCAGAGGAAAAAAAAAGGTTGGGTACCTCTAGATTAGATAATGTGTTCACCTGGTAAAAAAAAAATGGTACTGAGTGCAAAATCTCCCCTTACCCCTTCTGTCCAGGGCTCCCTCCACCATAGTTAACCACTTAAATTGGTTTTTATAATTTTTATGAGTAATTTTTATGCAAATATAAGCTAATACGTATATGAAAATTTGTCTACCTGCTTTTAAAAACACACAAGTATCATACGATATTCACTTTTCTGCACCTTGCTGTTTTTTTTAACTTAAATATTAGAAGTCTATCTATCTAAAATGAATATAAAATCTTATGTAAAAAATAACATTCTGTTGTGTGATGTACCATAAGTTTTAAAAATTTAGTCCTCTATCGAAGGAGATTAGAGCTGATCATTTCTATACAAGAACATAGTTTGCTTCAGCATTTGTGTTTTAAAGTTTCATTTTTATAGGTCTTGATTATTTCTAGTTAGGTTTATTACTACATGTTTTATTTTGGGCAAGGATAAAGTGAAATTCTTCCTTTCTTTATATTTACTATGCATGTTGTTTTTTAATTGAAAAGTAAATTTATTTCACGTTAATGTGAGGGTACAGATGACCAGGTCGAAATATTTGATTTTGTTTAGGTACAGTCCCTCTTGTGATTATGTCCCACATACAAAAGGTGTGGCAAACACCCCCATCCTGTGCCTATTCAGTGAGAGTGTTCCCCTCATTGCCAAATTGAATTAAAATGAGTTTTTCTTCCTTGTAGGCTTGCATTAGATTGTCTACTGGATTCGTATTAGTATTGAATACATTGGATACTTGCTTTTCCATTCTTGTGATAGGTTACTAGAAGGAATGTGTTTCAACTCCATCCAGATATTACAAAAGATGTGAAGTGGCCATCTTTTTTATGGCTGAATAGTGTTCCAGGTTATGCATATACCACAATTTGTTAATCCATTCCTAAGTTGATGGGCATTTGGGTTATTTCCATATTTTGGAGATTGTAAATTGAGCTGCAATAAACAATCTAGTGCAAATGTCCTTATGATAAAGTGATTTATTTTTCTTCTGGGTAGATGCCGAGTAGTGGGTTGGTGGAATCAAATGGGAGAACTAAAGTGAGTTCTTTGAGGATTCTCCATACTTCTTTCCAAAGTTGCTGTGTTAGTTTTCAGTCCCACTGACAGTGTAAAAGTGTTCCTCCTCTCCACATCTGTACCTGCATCTGCAGCTTTGGGACTGTGATGTGGGCTGATCTTACTGGGGTTAGAGATTTCAGGGTGGTTTTAATTTGCATTTCTCTGATGAGGAATGATGAGCATTTTTTCATGTTTGTTAGCCATTCTTCTGTATTTTTTAGAGAAGGTTTTATTCATGTCTCTTGCCCGGTGATAGATGGGATTGTTAGTTCCTTTTTTGTTGATTAATTTGAGTTCTCTGTAGATCCTAGTTATCAAGCCTAGTTATCAAACCTTTGTCCAATTCATAATATGCAACTACCTTTTCCCATTCTGAAGATTGACTATTTGCTTTGGTTGTTGTCTCCTTAGCTGTACAGAAGCTTTTCAGTTTAATTAAGTCCCATTTATTTATTTTTGTTATTATTGCAATTGTCATGGAAGTCTTCTTCATAAAATCTTTCCCTAGGCTGCTATCTTCAAGAGATTTTCCCACACTTTCTTCTAGGATTTTTATTGTTTTATGCCTTAGATTTAAATCTTTTATCCATCTTGAATCAATTTTTGTAAGTGGTGAAAGTTGTGGATCCAGATTCAGTCTTTTAAATGTGGTTATCCAGTTCTCCCAGTACCACTTTTTGAATAGGGATTCTTCTCCCCAGTGTATGTTCTTGGGGTTAATTAAGGGTCAGGTGGCTGTAAGATGTTAGTTTCATTTTATGGTTTTCTATTTGGTTCCAAATGTCTATGTCTCTATTTTTGTGCAAATACCATGCTGTTTTGATCACTATGGACTTGTAATAGCCTAAAGTCTTATAGGGTGATGCCCTTGGCTTTGTTTTTATTACTAAGAATTGTCATGGCTATATGTTTTTTTAAAGAACTATTTTTTTCCAAGTCTATGTATTGTTTTATATGTAGAATATAGTGATTTCTAGATAATGATTTTGTATTATACTAATATAGTGAATTATTTTTACTATTTTTGGTAGTTTTTCTGTTGATTATTTTGGGTTTTCTAATTAGCTGCATTTTTTTTTTGAGACATAGTGTTACTTTGTGACACTTGGCAGAGTGCTGTGGAGTCATAGCTCACAGTAACTTCAAACTCTTGGACTCAAGAGATCCTCTTGCCTCAGCCTCTTGAGCAACTGGGATTACAGGCGCCTGCCACAACAACCAGCTATTTTTTAGAGACAGGTTTCACTCTTGTTCAGGCTGGTCTTCCAATTCCTGAGCTCAAGCAAGGAACCTGTCTCATCCTCCCAGAATGCTAGGTTACAGGCATGACTCACTCACTGTACCTGGCCCTATGCCCAGCCCTAATTAGCAGCATTTTTATGTTATTATATAGTCTAACACATTCAGTTCACATTAAAGAATAGCAATGACAGGGACCTACTTTTTCTTGACTATAGTGTCAATGTTTCTAATGTTCACCATAAAACATGTGGTGGGCTCTGAGGGTACAATAGAAGAATTTTAACATATTAAGGAAGTATCTCTCTATTTCTATTTTGTTTAGTTTCTTTTTTGTTAAATCAAAAATAGTTGTTGGATTTTTCAAATCATCTTTAATATCGTAGAGATAAACATTTGTAGTAGTCATTAGAGCTACTAATACAAATTTTAATATTAGTAAATTTAATCCACTTGCTGCATTTCAGAAGTGAATCTCACTTGATTGTTTCAACCATCCTTGTATTTCTGGATCAAATCTTAATAAGTTATTATGTATTCATATTTTAATATGCTGCTGCCTTATGTTTACTAATCTTTTACTTAAGATTTTTGCATAAATTTTCTTCAGTGATAATTGACTTGTGATTTTCTTTTTTTGTGCAATCTTAGTCAGATGTGCTATTAATGTCATGGTTTTATGTACTTATGTGGAAACTTTGTATTTCTATACAGTGGGCATTTTAAATAGCACTAGGGGCCAGGGACAGTGGTTCATACTTGTAATCCCAGTTGTTTGGAAGGAGATCCAGGTGCTTCAGGCTAGAAGTTCATTGGAGACCAGGAATTTAGACCAGTATGGGAAACCTAGCCAGAACCTGCACTACAAAAATTAAAAAAATTAGCCAGGCATGGTGGTATATTACCTAGTTTTAGCAAGGCTGGAAAGATAAGCCCAGGAGTTTGAGATTATGACGATTGCACCACTGCACTCCAACCTGGGCAACAGAATGAGACTCTTTCTAAAAATAAACAAACAAATAGATAAATAGCATTGGGACCGTCTTGATTTAAAATTTTTGTAGAGTTCTTTAACACTATTGTTTTTTTGGTGAGGTTTTTCAGTTTCTCCTAATGAAGTTGGACTGTTAAGACTTTCTTTTGGTGGTAGTGGGGAATAGGTTATGGTAAATTATATTCAAATACATAGTTAGCATTAATATTGTTTTCTAAAACTTTTGCTTTTTTTTTGTTTATGGTTTTTCTTTGACCTGACAGTTATTTTTTGGAGAGAGTACAGATGAAGTTTTTTTTTGTTTTCTGATTTTCTTAATTAGTTTTATTACATAGTGGTTAGATTGTTGTTTGTATATTTCAACAGTCTGCTTTCTGGAATTTGCAGAGTGAATGTATAGCAGATATGAGAAACCAGCTGTTCTCTCAAGCCAGATATTAATAAGATTTGCAAAATAGGTAACGCAATTGTATTCTTTCTCATTAAATGTTTGTTTCAGGAAATGTAGTTTTTTCCATAAAAATACATTATTTATGTTAATATACAATGTTTGTTATTTTATTTTTAATGAATTAATAAATATAATTTAAAATATATAATAAAAAAAACTTACAGATGTTTTTTGTGGTCCTTTATAGTTTTTAAGTGTTTAAAAGTGGGTCCTGGCTCAGTGCCTGTGGCTCAATCGGCTAAGGCTCCAGCCACATACACCTAAGGTGGTGGGTTCGAATCCCCAGCCCGGCCTGCCAAATAACAATGATGGCTGCAACCAAAAAATGGCCGGGCATTGTGGCGGGCGCCTGTGGTCCCAGCTACTTGGGAGGCGGAGGCAGGAGACTTGCTTGAGCCCAGGAGTTGGAGGTTGCTATGAGTTGTGATGCCATGGCACTCTACACAGGGGGATAGCTTGAGGCTCTGTCTCAAAAAAACAAACAAACAAACAAAAAAAACCTTGGATTTCTGTGCCTCATCACAGATTTAGAGAACCAGAATTTCTAGAAATAGGTACCAAGGACCTATATTTTTAACAAATTTTCTGATGTACATCTGGTTT
>CAUYQV010103638.1:0-22592 GCA_963574575.1 Galagoides demidoff | reverse complement strand
AGCTGTCCCTTTGGGTAGAGTGCCGTGGCATCACAATTTATAGCAAACTCCAATTCCTGGGCTCAAGTGAGTCTCCTGCCTCTGCCTCCCAAGTAGCTGGGACCACAGGCACCCGCCACAACGCCTGGCTATTTTTTGGTTGCAGCCATCATTGTTGTTTGGTGGGCCTGGGCTGGATTCAAACCCGCCACCATGTGGCTGGCACCTTAGCCACTTGAGCCACAGGCGCTAAGCCCTGTCTCTACTAAAAATAAAAAAATTGAGGCAAGAGGATCGCTTGGGTCCAAGAGTTCGAGGTTGCTGTGAGCTATGATGCCACAGCACTCTACCCAGGGTGACAGCTTGAGGCTCTATCTTAAAAAGGAAAAGAAAAAAAAAAGAAAAGAAATGAAGCTCAGCAGCATAAGTAACAACCCAGGGTGTTCTGCTCCACGAGTCAATGTGTGTGTGTGAGAGAGAGAGAGAGACTATCTGCTTCCTAAGCTACATGTTGAAGCAGTTTGAACTGGCTTGAAAGTGGACTGTTTGAGAAGTCATCTGGAACCTTCCAACAGTTCATCCAATCATATTCCATCAGTAACAAGTCCACTTGGTCTTGGTATCCAATCCAAATTCCTTGGAAACCATCAGAATCCATAGCTAGCCAGCCCATTCCATGCCTCTGACCCAATCAAAATCTAGAACCATCCACTGAACCATCAGTCTTTCATCCAATCAGTGATCAGCCATCCAAATGAGAATTGAATCCCTCCCAATCAAGATGAAACAACAGACAAGTACTATATTGTGTTTTCTCCAAACAGAATGTAGCAGCTGCTAGGTGAACCCAGCCTCAGAATTGGAGCCCATTACCCTAAAGAGAAATGTACAACAACCTGAACAGAACATTTTTTATGGGATGGTAATGCTGGAGTGACCCTTAGTGACTTCCTGGGGATGTCCAAGTTCCCAGTCATCAAACAGGAAAGTTAAGGCTCAGGACGGGACTCCCCTCTTTTACTCCTATGGTCAGAGTTGTGTATATATTACACAGAGACACTGGGGGCTTGCTCTGTGTTTGTGACACATCCACAGAATTTCTCAGTCCTGGCAGCTGTGGGAAGCAGAACCTACAACTTAGGGAGAAGGGTGGGAGGGAGGTCCTGGCTCCTGGGCCAGGCAGAAAAGACTAGAGGGTGAGACCAGAGTCTTAGGGCCAAATGGGGTGGGTTCAGGCATGTCCCAACACCCAACCACTATGCCACCCTAAGCAGGGAGGTGAGGTCAAGCACTTGTGACCCAAGTCAACCAACAACCACTGAGGCAGCAGGAACTGGGCTCTTCAACCAGAAGAGTAGGCTGGGTCAAGGAGGGCTGTGATAACTTCTAAAAATCTCTAAAGCATTATTTCAGCCTTTGGTGACCACAAAGGGGATGTTGGGACCAACAAGTGGAAGGAGTAACAGAACTCAGCCAAGACTGAAACAGAGTGGCTCAAGCACAGGTTGGAATGTTGGGGACATTGTAAGCAGCTCCTCATCATCTGGACATGGGCTAGAGCCTAACCTTATTTGAACTGCCAAGTTTGGGCACTGACTGTGTATGTGGAGGAGGGGGAGGGAGGCACAATACAAAAAGACTGCAGGAGATAAGGACTGTTCACTTTTTGGCAGAGAACTCAATGTACCATATATACCAGCACTCCATGGAAATGCATGGGTGGAAACTCAGAAAGTAGTGTCCACTCTGCCTAGCACCAGCTCCAAAGCAAGCCACATGTGAAGGCAGGAGAAGAGCAGAGCCAGACAATGGACTGGACCAAATGGAGTTCCCAGACCACCTTCTACAATCCTTTCACTGCACAGAATGGGAACTGGGGCCCAGAGATGGGAAGTTGTCCAGAGGAGTCAGGTCCACCAGTTGTCCTGACTGTCAATGGCAGTTCTTTCCTTTCCACTATGGGCTTTCAGGGGCCAGGCAGCGATGGTGACAAATGTGGGAAATGGCCAAATTTAGATAATTGGGAGGAGGGGACCCGAGGGAACTAGAGTGAATGCTCAGGCTCACAGCATTTCAATTCCCAAATAAACCTGAACCAGGAGGGGCAGTGTATTTCCTGCATTTCCCTCAAAATCCTCTACAGCATTTTTGGTCAAACTCTGAGAGATGGAGAAACAAAAGAAAGGATTTGCCCAGGGTTCTGGTTCCCTGAGTGCTGTCCTGGGGAGGACAGAGGGAGCCCTCACTTCCAAGCCAGCACACCTCTGTACCCACAGCAGATACAGGCAGCACACACACACAGCCACACTTTGACACACAGTATCTGTGAGCAGTCCCACTCCATTTCCTCGGCTACAATCAGGGAGGAGGAAGGGAGCCCTGACCGCCAGCAGCGTGGAAGAAAGAAAGAAGCAAGACAGTTTGAGGCAGAGTGTATTGAGAACAGGAGAGAAAACAGAATTGGGGAAAGAGCTCAGCCTGGCCACAGGAGTTGCAGAATGCAGGTGGGCTCTTCCACTGCTGGCCCTTGGGGTTGAAGGAAGCAGGGATCCAGGGCAGAGGCTTCTCTGTGTCATGGGAGGGCCCTGGCATGAAAGAGCTGAGCTCACTCACAGCTCCCCCACACATACCCCCTCGATCTGTGTGGAATGAGCTCACTGAGAAGGCACCCCCTGTTCCCATGGAGACAAGCCCAGAGCTCACGAAAACTGCAGGCTCAGCCCAGCATGGGCACCGCCTCCACCACCCCTTGCCCCACTGGGATCCCAGAAATAGGGCTGGGAAAGAGAAGTGGGTGGTCCTCAGCCCCCAGCCTTGGGAAGCTTCCATCTGAATCTTGCCTCTTGTGTCTGTATTCTCTCACCCCCCACAAAATTTGGCTAAGGGTGGGGTGCATGATATCCAAAGTGTGAGAGATGGTGAGGAACTCAGACTACCTGACTCAACATTCTCACTGTGCATATAGGGAAACTGAGACTCAAAGACATGCGTGCAGTCTGTTAAAACTTAGGCTCTTGAGTCCCAGACTTTTCCTTGAAACTTGAAGGTTCCCTGTGTTCCTTCCTCTGAGCTGCTTTGCCTGGCCTCAGTCCTTACCCTGTTCCCACTGCCTCTGGGTAATCCTGAGTGTCCCAGCCCAGGTTCATCTCTTGGCCTCCTAGAGTATCTCATCCCAGCCACACCCTCACCAGGTCACCCTCACATTCATCTAACTCCATCTGTCCTTTGGCAACAACCCATTTCCTTTCCCTCTTTTCCCAGAGGACTGTCTTTCACTTACAAGGCCCATCTCCCAAAGCACCAGCCTATCCTCTCAATCCTTACAGACTATCGCAGCTAGAAGGACTCTTATATAATAATGAGAAAACTGAGGCCTAAGAGGGAGAGTGACTTGGCCAAGGTCACATAGTGCATGGGAGGCTGAGATGGGAACAGAACTGTCCCCGCCAGCCTCTCTCCCTGGGGCCCATTCCACTGTACTCAGGTGGTTTCTTTGAGTCAGGCAGATCTTCGCTGAGCTTGAAGACAAAACCATCAATTGATATAAAGCTAGGGCCACCCTCTTAGCAGCCCACCATATCTACACTGTCTTCTACAGGGCTCTCCTCCCAGGGATCCCCTGGGATGTCCCCTGCCCCCTGAACAGTGAAGGCAAGCCAGATGGAACCAGGACTGAGGTCTGGGGGCCAGGAGTCTCCCTAAAGCAGAGCCAGGTCTTGGAGAGGGCAGGAAGAGAAGCATCAGACAGTAGCGGTGAGCTAAGTCCACAGCCAGCAGAAGGACCCAGGAGGGTGGCAAAGGCGGAGGCAAGGCTAAGCTCCCTGGTGCAGCGACAGGAAACGCGGTGTCCAGAAGGCAGAGGTGGAAGAGACAGGCCTGCGGAGTTGAGAGTCCAGCAGCAGGAAGAAAGATGCCAGGAGGTTGGGCCTCATGAGGGGGCCCCACTGGGACAGCTGATTCCACAGGCACTGGCAGGGTCTTTCTGCTCCAGACGTCCCTGTTGGGATCCCCTGCTAGGCCACTCCCAGCAAGACGCTGGCATCAGACTCAGCATCCCTATAGCTCAGGAAGGCCAGAAGCAGCTCCTCATCCTCCTTGGGGCCTGCCATGGGAGTTCTCTTTCCATGGCCCTCCTTCCTGCTCAGACATGGAGTCCAACCCCCCTTGGAATAGAGAAGGAACAGCTGCACTCAGAGAGGAGAGGTACTCTCCTAAGGTCACAAAGCCAGCTGGTGGCAGCATCCAACCCTGAACCTCAGACTCCCTGTTTTCATTCAGCTCTGTGCCATTTCCTGCTACATTTGCTCTCCATCCGGCCCTCATGGAGGGGCCCTTGACCAGCAGTGGGACCCCGGTGGGGTCCATTACTTGAAGCAGAAGGAAGGCTTCCACACCTGAGCCTCAATCCCGGCGTTCCGGGTGGAGAAGGAGGGCCTAGGGGCCTGCTTGGCTCGGGGAGACCACGCCCTGGAGGGAGACACCGGGGAGATATCACTGCTGTAGGGAGGGCTCACAGCAGTAGGCTGGAGGCCATCCTGGCCAGGTGAGGTGCAGAGGCCCAGGGAGGAACGGGAGGCCCGAGGCAGGGCAGGAGACAGAGGGAGACCCGCCTTGGGCAGGCTGGGCGCCAGGTCCAGGGAGCTCGGCTTGGCAGGTGAGGCGGCTCTGGGCGAGGTGGCCCTGGGCGAGGCAGCTCTGGGTGAGGCCTTGGCAGGCTCCTTGATGGGTGAGAGGACAAAGAGTGAGGGCCGCAACTGGTATGGCTGCTGCTGTTTGGTGGGCTCTGGGCGCAGGACCCCATTCTCAGGCAGGTAGCCATGGTAAAGAGAGGCTGGTGGGGTCCGGGCTGGGCTTCGGGATGCCACTCGGAAGCCCCCAGGGGCATTAGTGGAGTATTTCCAGGAGGAAGGCAGGGACATAGTGGGTGAAGGGCAGCGGGCCTGCTCCGTGTGACCTGACGACTCGATGACATATTTCTCCATCCGCGACTGGCGGCGGGCGTAAAGCTCAGCCCCCTTCCCAGAGGCCTCGGAGAGATTCTGGTTGGGTTTGGGCTTCGGCTTTGCCTGGATGCGGGGTGACTTGAGGCAGGAGGCCCACTCTGGGACAGCCTCCTCAGCTGCCGCAGGGCTGGCCCTGTCCCGAGGTGCTGGTTCCTGCTGGAAGTTGGAGGCCTCAGCCCCCAGCGCAAAGGGCTCTTCCTCCACGCCCGCCTCCCCATGGTCCCTCTGCCTTCGCTTCTCATCGGCTGTCTGTACTAGATCCAGCAGGTCTGGGTTTGGGGTCACCTTGGGCTTCTCCACGAAGGTGAACATGGATTTCCGGCTGCCCCGGCGGGCCATTGACTCCTCTAGAATGCCTGTCTTGCTGGTGGGAACTCCCTGGCCCTTCAGATGAGAAGACTTGGGGTCAGAGCTGGGATATAGGGCAGAATAAGATGGGGGAGACCTAACCCGGGAAGCCAGAGGAGCTGTGGACAAGGTCTCAGCGTAGGTGGGGGGTGGGGTGAAGTTCCCCACAGGGTGTCTTTCCAAGGCTGGGCTGCGCTGTCCCACTAGCCTCCTTTCCACCATGGGGCTGTGGGACATCACGTGTCTCTGTGGCCGGGGGCTCCTATCTGCCACATTGCAGGGTTGGGGACCTGAGGCCTTCTCTCCAAGGTGTCGTCTCTCTACCATGGGGCTCCGTTCCATCTGGCTGGTGCTCCCTGGTGCCTGGATCCCAAAAGGCCTGGCCGTCCTATTGACCACTGAGGGGGGCTTGGCCAGTGTGAAGTGGACCTCACTGTGCACCTTGGTGGGCGTAGTGGTGGTTGCCCATCCAGACATCTCTTGTTCTGGTGACACCACTAGGGCACGAGGCTGGACATCAATGAGTAGGGAACTAGACATGAATTCTTGGGCTGGGGGCCCAGAGCTGGGAATGAGAGTAGCTTCGCTGGAGAAGGTACTGGCGGTGGTAGGTGGAGTTGATACCTTGTCAATTAGGAGTGTGCTGGATCTCATGTCTGCTGCTAGCCCCTGGGTTTGCCCGTCAACACACAGGGTACTGAGTTTGGGATCTGGCACTGTGCCATTCGGTGGGAGATAGGCCTCTGAGGAATTCTGTTGGACGCTAGCAAGAGGCAGAGTCTGCGGGACAACAGTTGCTGGTAGGTTCTGATTGACATCAGTGGCTGGGGGGTTGTGGCTGCTGTTAGAAGCTGGTGTGGTGAGCGCGGCATTGGGCGAGGAGAGGTTTTGGTTGACATCTGTAGCTGGGCTGTGAACCTCAGCCGGTGGTGGGCTTGGTGGAGACTTCGGGGCCTCACGGTTCTGGGACAGGTGGAGCCCATTGGCCGTCAGCAGGGCTGCATTTTCCTTCAGATAAACCACCAGTGGTACCTCCTCCTCCTCACTGGCCACCCTCTCCAGATGCCGCAGCAAGCTGGCCTCCTCGGAGTAGCCTTCCATGCTGCGGCCAGGATCCCCTCTGCTGGGGCTCTGGGAACTGGGGTGCCTTGGAGAGCCTGGCTCAGGCAGTGAGGTGTGACTCAGGCTGAGCCCCGGGGCATGGCCTGTGGGGCTTGCAGGAAGCACTCTGTGGGACTCCTGGCTGGGCTTCAGTCCCCTCTGGCCGTGGCTCTCCAAGGTGAACTCATTTACTCTTTGCCGGCGCCTGTTGAAGAGCTGGACACCACGAGAATTAGTGCTGGGAGGGGTGGTCAGCTGGGCTGCGATCTGCTGGCTCCGCGCCTTGGCCTCCTTCAGATCCTTCTCAGTGAAGCTAGTGCTCCGGCCCAAAGCTGCAGAGAGGTACAGAGGCCCAGTTAGCAAATGGGAATGCAGTGCCACAGAGATGCACAGATAGACAGGTGGTCACCTGGACCCCTCCCACCCAGGATCTTTTCCTTTGGAATTTGATCTTTATTCACTCTTTCCTAGAATCAGGTCCCCTCATAAAGATCCCTGAACCACTCTTCACGGCCCAACTCAAATGCCACCACCTCTGTGAAGCCTTCCCTGATTATCATCTGTTCAGGATTAATTGGGCCTTCATTGGACTCTCCCGGAAGGTTGTTGCCTGAGATCTTTACCAAACTGAATATGAATGCCTCACCCTAGAAGTCAAGGCCACTCCATCCCTAACTCATCCCCTCATGAGCGTCCCACCTTCTTCTCCCTCATGAGGGTCTGCCACATTGGTTCTTTGTGTTCCTTGAACATGCCAAAATTCCTGCCCCCGGGCCTTTGTACTTGTTGTTTCCTCTACTTGGAATAATCTTTTCCAGGCCAGGCACAGTGGCTCACACCTATAATCCTAGCACTCTAGGAGGCCAAGGCAGGAGGATCCCTTGAGCTCATCCCATAAGCCCAAGAGTTCCAGACCAGCCTGAGCAAGAGCAAGAGCTAGTCTCTACTAAAAATAGAAAAATTAGCCAGGTGTTGTGGTGGGTACCTGTAATCCTACCTACTTGGGAGGCTGAGGCAGGAGGGTTGCTTGTACCCAGGAGTGAGAGGTTGCTGTGAGCTAGTTTGATGCCATGACACTCAAGCCTAGGGCAACAGAGTGAGACTTTCTCTCAAAAAAAAAAGAAAGAAAGAAAGAAAGAAAAGTTTTTCCTAGGTGGCATTCCATGTTAGTTCCTTCTTTCTGCTCAGGTCTCAGCTAGAATGTCACCTCCCTGGAGGAATCTTCCCTTCTCCTATCCTGTTTCTTTGTTTTATTTTCTTTACAGCATATACCACAATTTGAAATTATTTATTGTTTCTGTGTTTATTACCGGTAACGGTCTCCCCCTAGAGCACAGCTCTAAGGGGCAATGACCTTGACTTATTCACTGTTCTAACCCTGGCCTCCATAACAGAGCCCAGCATACAGTGAGTCCTCAGTAGATGTTACTGAATGCATCAGTGAACTCCCAGAGCATTTTCTATGTGCCTTTCTTAGGGCCCTTTATACTGTCAAACTTACAGTAGTTTGCTTTGGTTTTATAAAAAGATGCCACTAACATTTTCCCTTTTTAGAACAGGTAATACATTCACATAGTCTAAATATAAAAATATGAAAGGGTATGCAGTGAAAAGTGTTCCTCCATTCCTGGGTGTTCCACCTCACGATCAGGTAACCCCTGTTGTTATCTTCTACATCTGTCAAGAATTTCTTCCTGTCTTTATTTAAACTTTTAAAAGCTCACATATTTTAACACGAGAAAAGTAATAAATTGGGCCAATTTCAGCAGTGACTACACTAGAACGTTGCATTCTTTCATTTTATCCTCATGAGAACTCTGAGACAAGCATTATTTGCCCGGGTTTTATGGAAGAGGAAACTGAGGTTCAGAGACTTAGAAGTAACTGACTCAAAGTCACTCAGCTGAAGGTAGCAAAGCTAGAGTCAGAATAAGCTCTCTCTGGGTCTCCAGCCCATGCTCAAGCTGCCTGCTTATTGCCAAAGGTCCCTTTTGGACATATGGTGGGGCATAGCAGGGGCATGGGGATCAGGTTATGGTTAGTCCCCTATTGATCTGTAGTTTTGCTATAGGCAACTATTTCTCTTTCTATCCCAATTGCCCAGCTGGCACACAGTTGGCGCTCAATTTATACTTGTTGAATAATAGTGAAAAAATAAATCAATGGACAGATAGATGGACCAACCTGTGGCAAGGGTCAAGAGCTGAGTCAGTGGCTGAGGAAATTCCTTCTCTCTAACCGCCCTCTCCTCCCTACTGTGGGAAGCTAATTAGTTCTTGAGGAATCTGACCCTGCCTTCCCCTTACCATGCCCTCATTAGCACTGGCCATGACAAGCTGAGAAAGCCTCCAGGGACAGTCTTCTAGGCATCTTGCCAGAGGCGAGGCTCAGGATTCATAGACTCTCAGAGCTGGAAGAGCCCTTATAGAAGGGCTGTTTCACCATCACCCCATTTCATAGGTAGGGAAACTGAGGCCCAGAGAGTAGCCCAGTACAGAGCCTGCTGATCCCTACCTTGGAGTTGGCAGAGAGGCTTACACAGAGCAGAGGGCCTGCAGGTAGCAGCAGATGACAAGGCCAGGCAGCCACAGGCTTTCTGCTGCCAACCTCCTTCCCTCCTGCCATCAAGGCCTGGCTTCCCCACTACCACCTGTTAGAAACAGTGAAAGCACACAGCATACCCTGCCCACCATGACACCTGCTGCAGCTGGTAAGACTCCTCTCCTGCCTGTATCACCCAATCTGTTGTAGATGAAGGCTTTAGCAGGTTCTTCCCCTGTGGGAAGCCTAACTGGAGGGTTGCCACCCCTCAAAGGGTGCTGAGCTCATGCAGTGTCCTTCTCCTTTGCTCTGCTTAGAAACCAGGCCTCTTGGCCTAAAGCCAATCTCTGCCATTACATAGCTGTGTGACTGTGACAAGTTACTGTACCTCTCAGAGCCATAGCCTCCTTAACTGAGAAGGGGGTTAAAGCCCTTGACATTAGGATTGGGAGACCACAATGAGGTCATGAATGCCAGGGAGACTTATTGCCACCAAGCCCAGGTGGACAGGCAGAGAGCTCATGCTACCCAGGGATAAGCTGGCAATGGCCATTGGTCATCTACTCTATTCCCTGGAAGGGGTCAGATCTTCTAGCAAAGGAGATTCACGCTATAGCTTGGGGTCCTGAAGATCAAATAACAAGGGATTCTAGAGTTATGGGGAGGTAGAGCTTATTGCCCCCAAAACATGGAACCTCAGAATCTCACAGGTAGCCATCGAAGAGTCCAATCCCCACACAATCTATGTCCCCAAAATCATGTCCCTGAGTGTACAAGCAAGCTTCCACTTACATACTCAGCTGACATAAGCTCACTACCCCGGAGGTGCCTTCCACTAATTAACATTCCTCAGCCATGAAGTCGCTCCTTACACTAACTTTCATCCACTTGGTGTGGTTCTGACCCCCAGGGCCACACAGATAAAAAGCTTTCTCTTTCCAGCCCGACAGTCCTGCAGAGATTTGCAGATACCTGTCATATCCCCATTGGACATGATCAGGAAAAATATCCCTTGTCCTGCCAGTGTTTCTTATGATACAGCTACAGCAATAGTAGTTACAGTAGCACTTACTGTGTAACTGCACTGTACAAATAGTAGTTAATTCCTAAAACAACTCTACAAGGCAAAATACATTATTATGCACATTTTATTGATGAGAAAACCAAGGCTCAGAGTGGTAAAGTGAGCAAAGTCACAGAGCTACAGAGTAGCTCTGGGATCACACCTGGAACTACATGACTGCAGAGAGCACCAGGCTCCTGGCTGACCAGCTCCCTCACTGGAGGAAATGCTTTGGTGTTTGAACGATCCAGACCCCTCAATGATCCTGCCTTTTTCTGCTTTACTCCTTACTTTTCTGCTTCAATCCCATCCCCAGACTGGCTGTGAAAGGCAAGGGGTTTAGAAAATCTTTAACTGTTGGAGTGTGAAAGGCCCTCTGGGATAAGCTGGGAGGCTCAGCGAGGGAAGAGGTCACAGAGGACATGGGCTAAGGACCCAGGTCTGCCGGCTCTGGCGGGCTCCATTCATGGCCTGTGCTGTGCTGCTGACTCTCTGCCAACACCTCTCTGAGCTCAGAACCTCCCTAAGCTACTGTTCTGGGACAAGAGGAACAGTAGAAAAGGCCAGGGGTGAGTGAGCCCTGCCCTCTGAGGAGAGCTCTCACAGCCCCCACCCCAGCCCACAGTGACTCCACGGAAAAGGAATTTGGCAGGAGGTTTGGACCAGACCCAGCCAGCAATCCAGACGATTTTTGCCACCCTACACAAACAAAGCTGGGAGAAGGGAAGCTTGGCCAATTACAGGCACCCCAGAGACCGTCCCTTGTGGCAGGGCACCAGGGTTCAGGTCCATCTAAAATTCCCCAGACTAGGGAACTGCCACTTCTGGCAATACCCCAGCCGGCTGGTCCAAGATTGTGCTCCCTGGCGCCAGAGAGGCGGGAGATGGCCAAGGGCCACAGTGACAGGCACCTCACTGAACCCTCACTCTGCCTGATTGCAGCCTGTGCCTATGCCTGTGTGGGTCATGATGAACCCCGCACACCATGCTGAGCCCCCCAGGGCCAGGTTGGGGTGCTAGCTCTTTGAAGACATTAGATCAAGAGGTGAAGACAGGTCTTCAGTAGAGGAAGGGAGAGGGCAAACACGATGAAGAGCTGCCTGGGGTCAGGAGACCTGGGTCCAGCAGGGTAAATACCAAAGTGAAGGTGGGGCCAGAAGTTGGCACAGCCCTTAGACCCAAGAGTGCAGAGGCTGCTGTAACTGCCAAGCACTCACTGTGGCCTGGGGACAATACTGTGCACTCTGTGCCCGCCACCTTATTCAATCCTCACAACAACCCCAAGAGATAAGGGTTGTTATTCTTCCCATTTTGCAGACAAAACCAGGTTTCAGAGAGACCTGCTCAAGGTCATACAACTTGTAAGGGGAAGAGCTAGAATTCAAAACTCAGGAGGTCTGGCTACTCAGTCCCATCTCTTCACTGTTCTGCCTTCCAGACCTGGACTCTGGAAGGAGGGGCAGAAAGAGAGAGAGGCTCGGAGGCTCTTGGACAATGGCCAGCAGAGCCCGCTGTTTCCTCATCTTGTGATCAATGCTCCTTAGCAGTGCCCTCTCCCCTGAAAATTCAGCTGCCTAGAACAACTTAACTATCTCTCCCTTCTTCCTTTCAGAAGAGCTGATGAACTCATTTTAACTAAGGTAGAAATGACTGATAGGGCATGAGAGACTAGTAGAATGGAAAGATTACAAGGTTGGGAGTCAAGAGACCCCAGTTCTAGTTTGGCTCAGGCAGGGACAAGTCCTTTTCCTGACTCCATCACCCTTGGCAGGCAGCTGCTTGTTCTGCCCATCGCTGGGCCTGTGTGGACTAAGGATCTGCAGGAGGGAGGGGTTAAGGGGAAGGGAGGCCAGAGCAGAAGGTCAGGACAGGGAGAATGAAAGGAAATACTTCTTCACACGGCTGCCGTCAATGGGAGTGTCCAGGCTAGGGTAGGTGGGGTAGGGTGGGACAGGGAGCTAGGGGTAGGAATAGAGACAGCTCAAGGCAGCCCATTGTGGCTGCCCGGGAGTCTTGGCAACAGGAAGGGTAAACAGGCGCCGTAAACTGCCCCCCTGGCAGGGTCAGGAAGGAACCAATGGCTGGCCGCTGCACAACCTCTGGCTGAGATGAGGGCAGGAAGATGAAGAGGCCTGAGTAATGGCCTGGCTACCTTGCCAGCCCCTGCCCCACATCCTCCCCACTGAAAGGAGGAAATGACACAGTCTTCATGCCCTGGGGAGTTCTCCATCTAGCCAGAGTCATGGTGAGTGCAACCTGACTGAGGTCCGGCAAATTGCCAGAGCTCCTCTCAGGAGCAGAATAATCTAGGTTTAGGCAGGAAAGACTGCCAGGCATGGGAGAAGACACAGAAACAGGGTGGGGAGCCCCCGGCCAAACCCCAGCCTTGCCACACACAGGCTGGCAAAAGTCACCATATGCTTCTCCCTTGATGCCCAGAGGGGAAACTGAGATCAGAGAGGGGATGCCACATGCGCTAAGTCACATACCCACGCCACAAAAGCACCTCTGGGTGCTCACCTTACTCACTCCAGCTGGGTCTTCCCTGCAGCCCAGCTTCCCCCAGGTGCTCACCGGCCTGCAGGCCTCGGTTCTCAAAGCCTCGGGGAAAAAGCAACCAATTGCCTGGCTGACGAAGACAGGAAAATCCCACATCTACAGCAACACAGAGGAGCTGGATATGACTTTTCTCCTCCACAGATGACTCAGCCCGGCTCTTTATCAGGAAAACCAATTTTGCAACAGCCTTTTAAATGGCCTCTCCACCCCCAGTCTCTCCCCCACCAATCTACCCGCCCCACGCTGCCAGATTCATCTTCCTCCCCCTGGCTGCACTCATGCCTCTCTTCTGCTTAAAACCCTCTGCTGCCTCCCCAGGACACAGAGGAACAAGAGGAGAGTCCTCATCCTGGCATTCAAAGCCCCTGTCACCAGGGCCCACTTAAGAGTGCACGTTACCATTCTCTCTGTACCCTAAGCAGTGGTGGTGGTGGTGGGGTTGGTGGCTCAGGGTTCCCATAGCTGCCAGTGGATTCCTGCCCCAGAAAGAGGTCTGCACAGACCCTTGCTCTTGAACCCCTTCTCAGTCCAACATCCTTTCTACATGCCTTAATGCCCCAGCTTTCCTGCCTAGCGCAAATACCACCCCCGCCCAATAAAAAGCCTTCCTCATCCACCAGTTCTTTTTTTTTTTTTTGAGACAGAGTCTTGCTACATCGCCCTCAGTAAAGTGCAATGGCATCATAGCTCATAGCAACCTCAAACTCTTGGACTTAAGTGATTCTCTTGCTTCAGCCTCCCAAGTAGCTTAGACTACAGGTGTCCGCCACAATGCCCCACTATTTTTGTTGTTGATGTTGCAGTTGTCATTATTGTTTAGCTGGCTGGGGCTGGGTTCGAACCTGCCAGCCTCGGTACACGTGGCTGGCACCTTAACCACTGTGGTATGGGCACTGAGCCACATCCACCAATGTTTTATCTGCACTCAAGTACTTCATCACTTTGCACATTATTTGTTTTAGTAAAAGTCAGCTTTCAGGATGTGTTCCCCAATATGCCAGGCATCATGATAGGCCCTTACTTCATTTGCCTTCACAGCAACCCATGAGCCAGCAATATCCTCATCTCCATGACCAAACTGGCACAGAGGGGTGCGGTGACTTGCCGACGGCTGCACAGTCAGAGGCAGGGCTGGGATTCAAGCCCAAAGTGGCCCAACACCCAGGCCACAGCCCATTGTGTGGGCCAAAGTGCCCCCTCTCGATGTTCTGCTTTGCAGCTGTTGGAACTGTCAGAGCCTGGAGGGCAGGGGCTCACACTGCACTTCTGTAGTCCTCCTTCCCCATCCCCACACCTTCCACAGGTGCTTGAGAAAAATCTCAAAGTCCTTAAGTGTGACAATAGCCAACATGTTGGGAGCATCAGATGCTGCCAAGCTTAACATGTCTTTTTTCATTTAATTCTCACAACTCATAAAGGAGGTTCCCTTATCCCCATTTTATAGATGAGGAAAACGAGGTCCACAAAAGTGGCTAATTCTTCCCAGGTCTCACAGCTAGTAAGGGGTAGAGCAGAGTTGAGCCTGGGAAAATCTGATCCCAAGACTGGATCAGAACTGTACACACAAAGCACACCCACTTTTCTTGCCCACTGCCCCATGCCCAGTCCAATGACCAGGAAGCCCTCATCAATCCATCTAGCCTCCTAGATCAGTGCTCCTCCCCTGCTCAACCTGGCCCAGAAGCCTCAGAGCTGGAATAGGGCTCAGAGGAAAGAACAGGATGAGAAAGTTCAGGATTGCAGGGGAAAGAGGCCAAACTCCTGGTTTCTTTCTCTCTGTTGGCAGTGGGTCGGGACCAGGCAGGGCAGAGATGGGAGAGTGGGGGGAAACTAAGGTGGGGGTTCCCAAGTTAGTGCAGGCCTAACCTAGCTGCTATGCTCGCAGGCCACAGCCCTGCTCACCACTGGCTGATCAGGACCCTGCTGCAAGTCCCCAGCCAGGGGCCATAGTTCCCCTCCTGCTCATTCTACTGGCTTACTCACTAGAATAACTCACAAAGGAGGTTCCCTTATCCCCATATTACAGATGAGGAAAATGAGGCCCACAGAAGTGGCTAATTCATCCCAGGTCTCACAGCTAGCAAGGGGCAGAGCAGAGTTGAGTAGGGAAGTAGCAGATTCCATGAAACTTGAAAATAGTAACACAGAGAAAGGTAGGCTGAACCCTAGGTATACAGAAAACTGGAAGGGGTCAGTGCACAGAGACCCAAGATCAGAGACCAGGCTCCTACCTCCCAGTCGAGCCCTGGCATGCCAGGTCTGTGTTTGCTAAGTCCCTTCCCGCTGTGTCACCCTCTTCCCCAGCTCCCTGGAAGCCTTGGGAATACAGAAATTCCTGTCACACCCCACCCTTCCAAAGAAAACACATAATCCAAGAGATAAAAAGGTAGCAAGCCAGGGCAGAGAAGAGGTGGATTCCCCTAAACCATCCCTCTGCCAGGGCTGGGGCAAGGACTAGGTCCTCTCTGGGTCCCTTCCACTCATCCAAGGGCCTGGCACATTCTGAGCCCCTCAATGATGTGGTCCTTCTCCTTAGCCCTGTGCCAGCCTGGGGGTAGGGCTGGTCTCTATCCTTCCTAAACGCCCCTAAATCCAGCAGATACCATTGTCTAAGAGGGGTCTGATATGTGCTGACGAAATAAACTACTGGAGGATGAGCATTTCCAGAATCCAAAGTCTCCCATCTTCACATTTTGCTCCCCCATTCATCCCTGGAGATGAATTTTAGATTTTTCTAGAATTAGATCCAAAACTCATTAGATTAGAGATCAGTGGTCTAGAGGATGCTTTCTTGGAATGAGGGGAAGAAAAAAGAAGAAAGTAACAAGTTCATGGAGGAAGATGAAACCTGAAATCACTGTATTGGACGTAAGAGGTAGAGTCATTCATTAAGTGAAGGGAGAATGTAGAACCTAAGAGAGAGATGAATTAGGCCGGAGCAATTCAGGAAGGCTTCCTAGAGGGAGTGGCGTATACTATAGATCTTGAAAGATGGAGATAAGGAGTCATTCCAACCAACGAGGATAGCTTAGCAGAGACTAGAAGGCTCAAAGTAACGTCCACCCCAACTTCTACCCCATATCCCAAATCAAGACCAGCTGGAGAGAAAGGAACCTTTAAAAGAAGAATATACCCACTGGGCTTACCCAGGGACCGGGGGTGAATGGGGTGAGCCAGGCACTGTTCCACAGGAGTTATGTACATTGCAAGGCTCATGCCCAGAGACCAGGAACACTGTGATATCTGCCCTGGGCCTCTGGGTGGGTTACATAACTGCCCCACTGCTTGGGCCACAGAACCAGCCCCGACCCTCCGCCTTCTCTGCCATCTGTCTCGGCTGCTTCCTTCTTATAGCAGAGGCCACTGAAAGTGAAGGCCAGCACCCTGCGGTAAATTCCCCACATTCTTTCCTCACAGAAAAATAAATAACTGGGGAGAAAAAACGCAGGAGGAATGATAATGACGGCCCAAGCCACACTGGAGTCACAGAGCCTGGGGTAAACAGTAGAGCCAACCGGAGCACCCCATCTTGGGAAGAGCTTCATTACTCACTGCTTCTCCCCAAGAGGCTTCAGCTCCAGCCTGGGGCTCTGGAACAGACAGACCTGCCGCGGGCCTCCACGTGGTGATAACCCTCCCTGAGTTTCAGGTTCACTCACATCTGCTTACGGTGCTGGGAATCCCCCAGTCAGGGCAAGTGGTTATTGTGGGCAAACTTGTCAGGGTCCAATGTGCTCATTTTCATTACTCAAGTTGCTGCTTACTTAGCATGTATTATGTGTAAGGCATTCAGTTTAAGTATCATCATTTTTATTGTGTTGCTTTATTTTATCCTCACAAGATGTGAGGTATGGTGTGACAGGTATTCCCATTATACAGATGAGAAAAATGAGGCTCAGAAGGTTTTGTGATTGTCCAAGCTTATCTGGCCAGTGAGCAGACTGTGTGTTTCCAACACTGCCTGCTCCCCAACCATTGCTCTCTTTTACTAATCCAATCAGAGGTGTTCAGGCAGGCACTCCATTCAACTTGGTGAGCTTCCTTTAGAAAATCCCTTCACCTCTCTGAGTCTCAAATTCCTCATCAGTAAAACTGAGATGGTAATACTAGCTAAGCAAATGAGATGCAGAAATGATTTATAAAGGATAAAGTACTATCACACCTGAGGGGGGTTTTAACTGCAGACTTTTCTATAAACCCACTTCTTCATAACTCTATTGGCTGGGGCTCTGTCTCTCTCCCTTTCTCCACCTGCCCTGTCTGGGTCTGGTCTCTCTTCTGATCATAATAGGCACAGCCCAAGCCCATCCCCACCTACCCCTAGCATCCTCTCTGCACAGGGGATCCCAGTGTCATCTCTAGCTGTACAGCAAGAACTGGGTTTGAACCACAGGGCTCTTCAGAGGAGGGCCTCATGGCTCTGGGGTGCTAAAGTCTGCTGACCCTGCCATGCCCCCATCCCTGCCACCACTTACCAGGCATATCTGGTTTCCCGCCCTCCAGTAAGAGGAGTCTCCTGCCAGAGGAGAGGCTGAATCATCTAGCCCTGCCTTCCTTTTCCCCTCAAACTACAAAAAAAAAGAAGACTGGAGATCAGGAGATTGGGTTCCAGGGTCTGTCGGATCATCACTTGGGTGAGACATTGAGCTAATCCCTGATTTGATTTGGGCATCAGTTTTTCATCTGTTCAAAGGAGCTATTGGACTGGACCATTGATTCCCAAAGTGTGGCATCTCTACAGCTCTATGGGAAGTGAAAAGAATTTAATGTGGCACCCTGATATTTAAAATCTTAATCATTATGTAAATTTCAAATGTGCATTGGAAAAGGAGCATAAAAGACACACCAAACCTATAATCTCAGGTATATTACTGCTTAGGGGAGGCTAAAATGGACATTTCATAACAAAATTAGACAACTTAAAGAGAAACAAGTATAGGTGCAGGCAGCGCCTGTGGCTTAGTGGGTAGGAGGCTGGCCCCATATACAGCGGGTGGCGGGTTTGAACCTGAGCCCGGCAAAACTGCAACAAAAAATAGCCAGGCATTGTAGTGGGTGCCTGTTGTCCCAGCTACTTGGGAAGCTTAGGCAAGAGAATCATCTCAGCCCAGGAGTTGGAGGTTACTGTGAGCTGTGACACCACAGCACTCTACCGAGGGCTATAAATTGAGACTCTGTCTCTAAAAAAAAAAAAAAAAAAAACAAGTATAGGTGGTACATGGAGTCATTCATTCAGCCAGTATTGCACACCAACTATGGGCCAGGCATTGTTCACAGCCATGAAGAAAAACAGATAATAATCTCTGCTTGAGGCTCGGCGCCTGTGGCTCAATCGGCTAAGGCGCCAGCCACGTACACCTAAGGTGGCGGTACGAATCCCCAGCCTGGGCCCGCCAAACAACAATGATGGCTGCAACCAAAAAATGGCCGGGCGTTGTGGCGGGCGCCTGTGGTCCCAGCTACTTGGGAGGCAGAGGCGGGAGATTCACTTGAGCCCAGGAGTTGGAGGTTGCTATGAGCTGTGATGCCATGGCACTCTACCCAGGGGGATAGCTTGAGTCTCTGTCTCAAAAAAAAAAAAAAATCCTCTGCTTGAGCTGGCCACAGTAGCTCACAGCTATAATCCTAGCAGTCTGGGAGGCTGAGGAGGGTGGACTGCTTGAGCTCAGGAGGTCAAGACCAACCTGAACAAGAGTGAGACCCCCATCTCTACTAAAAATCGAGAAACTTGGTTCGGCGCCCATAGCACAGTGGTTACGGCGCCAGCCACATACACCAAGGCTGGAGGGTTCAAACCCATCTGGGGCCAGCTAAACAACAATAACAACTGCAAAAAAAAAAAACAGCCAGGCATTGTGGTGGGTGCCTATAGTCCCAGCTACTTGGGAGGCTGAGGGAAGAGATTCGTTTAAGCCCCAGAGTTAGAGGTTGCTCTGAGCTGTAATGCCACCACACTCTACCTAGGGCGACATAGTGAGACTCTGTCTCAAAAAAAATATGAAAGAAAATAAAAGAAAAACTAGCTGGGGATGTGGTAAGTGCTGAGGCAAGAGGATAGCTTGAGCCCAGAAGTTTGAGCTACGATGCCACGGCCCTCTACCCAGGACAAAGCGTCTACTAAGACTCTGTCTAAAAATATAAAATAAAATAAGTCTCTGCTTGCATTTTAGTGGAGGACCAAGATAATATATATACAAGTAAGTCAGATGATAAGTGCCATAGAGAAAAACAAAGCAAGGACCAGAGGTATATGAACTGCATAGGGTGGGAGAGTGGCTTGCAAAGGTCAACATGACATAATCAAGTTGCCTTCCCTGAGAAGCACATCTGAGAGAAGAGCTGAAGAAAGTGAGCGAGTCAGGCATACACATGTCTAGGGGGAAAGTGGCCAAGCAGAGGGAACCCTGAGTGCTAAGGTCTTGGTGGAGGCTCATGCAGATTTGAGGATGGTGCATATAATGTGGAGGTGGGACACAAATAAGGGAAGTGAATTCTTTAATGGCCCTTCTACTTCTGACCTTAGGGATTCAGGGATCTCCCTGCATTGCAATCATTTGCACACATACACATATATACAAACACACCCGTGCAACACACACACATTCTCAACAGCCTCTTAATGCTGGACAGACTTTGGCAGGCAGCAGCACATCCTCCCCTGCACATATGGCCACACACAGAGGTGCTGCTGCTTCTAACCTGCACCACATACACAGAGCATGCCCAGGCATGCACGTACCCCCAGAGAGGGGGCCGGAGAGACACCTGAATGTGTGCACACTGAACACCTGCAGGTACAGATGAATGTGCAGCAGGTACACACCTTGTGAGGATATGTATGTGTGTCTCCCTCCCGCCAGCCTGCCCTGTCTTCAGGTAGCAGAGTTACCAGACAACTCTTGCCCTAAGGGTACATGCTACTGGAGAATAGTAAATGGTGTAGTTTCAGATTCAACTTCTGCAATATCTTTGCTTTTCAATCATAGTCTCCCTTTTCCAGGGAGACTTAAAATCTTTCACCTGGCTTGGCACCTGTGGCTCAAGCAGCTAAGGCACCAGCCACATACACCTGAGCTGGCGGGTTCTAATCCAGCCCAGGCCCGCCAAAACAACAATCACAGCTGCAACCAAAAAATAGCTGGATGTTGTGGCAGGTGCCTATAGTCCCAGCTACTTGGGAAGCTGAGGCAAGAGAATCGCTTAAGCCCAGGAGCTGGAGGTTGCTGTGAGTTGTGATGCCACAGCACTTTACCCAGGGTGACAGCTTGACACTCTGTCCAAAAAAAAAAATCTTCCACCTGAAGCTCAAAAGTCCCAAGGGATCATGTTGCTATGGAGAATGCCCCCTTTTCACACGTACTGCAGTTAAACAGGATAAGCCATTGTGAAATGCCTAGCACAGCAGTGTACACATCAGCACCACTACCAGCATCCTCACTTATCGCCTGGCCTTAGTCCTTTCCAGCTTTGTCCCTCCAGGGGACTCAGGGGCAACACCAGAGTAGAAGGAAAGAACCAGACTTGGAGCAAGAGGCCTGGATTTTAGTCTCAACCTGGTTCAGTTCAATGTGAGGCCTCAGGCAAGTTTCTTCTCTCCGGGCCAGATCAGAATTTTGCAGGTGCATCAGAATCCCTCAGGGAATGTGGTCAGAATGCAGATTCCTGGGCTCTACCCCATACCTGTGAGTCCATAGAATATACACCTTAATAGGCTTCCTCAGGGATTCTGATGCACAGCCAGTTTGGGGACTCACTGAACTTTAAGGCCCATGATTTTATAAATAAGCTTTTTTTTTTTCTTTCTTTGAGACAGAGTCTCACTATGTCACCCTCAGTAGAATGCTGTGGCCTCACAGCTCACAGCAACCTCAAACTCTTGGGCTTAAGTGATTCTTTTGCCTCAGCCTCCCAAGTACCTGGGACTACAGGTACCTGCCACAACACCCTGCTATTTTTTGGTTGTAGTTGTCCTTGTTGTTCAGCAGACCCAGGCCAGGCTTGAACCTTCCAGCCTAAGCGTACATGGCCAGAGCCCTCCTCACTGAGCCTATAAATAAGCTTACAAATTAATACTTAGGAAAATGCCTGGAATGATCTAAAATGGTCATATTTGCAGTGAAGGAAGGGGAGGAAAGAAACAAATAAATAAATTAAATGGTTGTTTTGTTCTGGCCAATCTGAGGCTAATATGCTTATGAGTTATGATGACCCTTAGCAAACCTTATTTGTATATGCTGAGCCTCCATTTCCTCCTCTAAAATGGTCTCTAAATTCCTACCCTGCCGGGAGATTGGGGGGATTAACTGTCCACTCATACAAATGCCTGGCACATAATGCACTACACGTTAACTGTCTGGCTAAAGTGTGAGCTCCTGGAAGGCAGGGACCCTGTTTTACCCATCTGTGCACCCACACCTACTGCATGTTAACACCTGCTCTGTAAATATGTGCTGAACAAATGAAGGAATGAAATGATATGGCTGAAGCAGCTCTCTCCTAGTCCTAGCCGACCACTGTATGTCATGATCCCTTTCCCAGCTTGAGGGCTAGGGGCCCTGAGCTGGAACAATCGGGGCCACGTGGATGGGTTCTGGGTCCTGGGAAGTTGCCCTCCCATCTGCACAAAGTGGACTGCCTGCCATGGTTGTGATAAAGGCCAAGCTTGGAGGGGCATGTTCCAGGAGCCCTGGGTGTAATCCTGTTGACTCAGAGGCATAAATAATACACTAGTATGTTCTCTTCTCACCACCGTGTCATGCTAAGAATAGCACCAGCTACCCTTTCAGGGATTCCAAAGAGAAGAGGGCAGGGCACCAAGATGGGGACAAGCAGGGAGAGACATCACTGGGCTGAGGACTGTCAAGCACCCTCCCTTCACATCCACCTTTCCAAACGGGGAAGAAGGAAGACCCTGGAGGTCAGAGTGAAAATCGCTCTTAGAGACCACCTGATCAGAAGTCCTCAAAGGGTAAAGGGGAGGCCAGAGAAGGTGGCATTCCCCTTCCACCAGGCTGTTTTACCTTTTCCTCCTTCTTTCTGAACCCCATCCTAATGAAGCCTGCACTTCTAACTTGCCCTTCCCCATTTCTCCCCCTCCTTGCTCATGAAATGAATAAACAGAATTGGTGGGCCCCCTCTTCTGTGTTTTTTTTAATATAAAACTTTGGAAAGGAGGCAAGATTCTATAGATTCTCTTCTTTTCTTTTTTTAAGTTTAAAAATGACTGACCTAGAGCAGTGCTTCTATGTACTTTAGTATATGGAAATTACTCAAGGATGTTAATGTGCATTTTGATTCAGGAGGTTTGGGGTGGGACCTGAGATTCTGCATTTCTAACAAACTTTTGAGTGCTGCTGATACCATATGCAGCAATCATACTGAGTACAGAAAAACTAGAGTATTTCCCTGTTATACAGATGAGGAAGATGAGGCCCAGGGAGGAAAAGGAACGTGCCCAAGACCATATAGCAGAGCTGGTGTCAAAACACAAGCTATGTGACTGCCATCCCAGAGCTTTGACCCCAGAGAGCTTTTGTGACTGGAGTGCACAGGGGACAGGCAGTGGCAATAGGTCCAGGGATAGGCCTTCCTTCAGCCAAAAAATGCTAAACTTCTAAGATTTACCGACTCCACAGGAGTAAGAGGAAATAAGAATTCCCCTGGACAGAAGTACCAGCTTGAGTGACTGCAGCCTTCTGCCCAAGAACATGCCCTAATCAGCCTGCATCTGAGGCCTGCCGGGTGGATGTAGCAGGTGGCCATTATGAGGCAAATAAGAAAAAATGAAAAAGAAAACGAGTAAAAGAAACATCCAAAAAATATATATATTTTTTAAGACAGAGCCTTAAGCTATCCCCCTGAGTAGAGTGCCATGGCATCACAGCTCACAGCAACCTCCAACTCCTGGGCTCAAGCGAGTCTCCTGCCTCCGCCTCCCAAGTAGCTGGGACCACAGGCACCCGCCACAACGCCCGGCCATTTTTTGGTTGCAGCCATCA
>CAUYQV010103637.1:0-13926 GCA_963574575.1 Galagoides demidoff | reverse complement strand
CCCCAGTGCCACCTCTGTCTCTAGTTCTGTGGTTGGCCTGGTGGGGGTGGAATGCCCTCCCAAACACCAGACCACACAGTCCTCCAAAAATAAATATTTTATATAGACATTTGGTTTTGTTTCATTGTTCTCCTCACAGGGCACTTTGCCGCTGGCTCAGATCTTGGGTTTCTTAAAAGACCATTTCTAGTTAAGCTCCACCTTGGTCCTCCCCATGACTTTTCCCATTCCTGGATTTCCCACAGATCTTTGGCTCTTTTTGAGACTCTCAGAATCCTCACAGTACTATATGCTTTTGTTCTCTTACCCCAACCCCTCTTGTAACTTGTCTTTTCCTCTCCATTTGGAGCTCATTCTTTTGAAGAACTCTTTGGTGAGAGCAGCTAGAGAGAACTAGCATTAAGTGTCCATTATGAAGCTGAGTGTTTTACATTTTACACATGAGGAAATGGAGGCTCAGTTTTCCTAAAGCCACAGAGCAAATCCAGACTAGCACAGCTGGATTCCAGGTCAGGCCTATCTCATGCCCAAGCCCAGATGTGTACTCAACATGACCCATTCCCTGGAGGAAGACAGGCTGTTCTTGGGTTCTGTCACTGCCCCCGCTTTGTCTTGATGGTCTCTTCATTGAATGTGTCCCTTCTTGTCCTTGCACCTGTGACAAAAAGTGTAGCCCCAGAAGCAGCTCTAGCTGTAGTTCTTGAAGGTGAAAGATGACCTATACCTGTCTGGGCTTGGCCCTGAGCCTTGCCTGGAAAGGGAACTGTGGGGATGAAGGCACCCACAGGGAAGGAGCTAGGCTGCTGTTGCTTGGTCTGTGGAATGGCCTAGGGATGGGAAGCCCTTCAGTGCTGCTGACACCCAGGTAAATCACACTGGGACCCTCCATCTCATTAGCTCCTTCACTCCCTTAGAAGCCCCCTGGTCCCCAGCCCTCAAGATTCTATTCCAGAAGGTAACTCTAATTTCCTTTCAACTGTGAGCTGACTCTTAGACAGGTATTTGTTTTAATCAATGCCTCCTGGAAAATCACTGCAAGACCCCAAGGAATTAAAATGAGTAGTAGAATATCAGGCAGGCAGGGGTGATATTTTGGGGAAGAGAGTCTCATAACAGCACAGAGGCCACAGAAATCTGGCCCACTCTTCATATTAGCCCTGAGAGTAGCCCTGGAAGGCACCACTGCACCCCCCAACCCCCATTCCCAGGTTAAATATTGAAGCCATCTGCTTGTGGCTTTGGGGCAAGTCAGGGGCTTAGGTGGGCACCCCTCTTCCTGTGCTTGTCCCACTTAGGCACCACTCTTGGTAGAGCCAAGGCTGCTGATTCCTCTACATATCACTCAGCCAATGAGCCCCTTTCAGCCTGTGGCTTCCTGGGGTCACCCTTGGGGCATGGATTTTGGTCCACCCTGGCTGTCCCAGGGCCTGCAGGGTCTATGGTGAGGGTCAGCTGCCTGGGTCAGAAGCTGGCTTGCAGAAGGAGTCTGGCAGCCCTTTCGCATGGTTGACCAACTCATAGGAGTCCCGGATATCTGCTAGACCAAACCAGAAGAAGATCCACTGCTTGTTGGAGAAGCTGCCATCGCTGTGCTTGAAGTACCTGGGTTGGGGGCAGTTAAGTGAAAGCAGCTTTTAGAGTAAGGCCAGAGTTCAGTGTTCACTATTCACTGATTCTGGCTTTTTTTTTGAAATGGAGTCTCACTCAGTGGCCCTGGGTAGAGTGCCCTGGCATCGTCATAGCTCACAGCAACCTTAAACTCATGGGCTCAAGAGCTCCTCTTGCTTCACCCTGTTGAGTAGCTGGGACTACAGACGCCTGCCACAATACCTAGCTAGTTTTTCTATTTATAGTAGAGCTGGGGTCTCACTCTTATTCAGGCTGGTCTCGAACTCCTGAGCTCAGGCAATCCACCTGCCTTGGCTTTCCAGAGTGCCAAGATTACAGGCATTAACCACCGTGCAGATTCTGTTTTTTTTTTTTTTTTTTTTAGACAGAGTCTCAAGCTATCCACCTGGGTAGAACGCCATGGCATCACAGCTCATAGCAACCTCCAACTCCTGGGCTCAAGCGAGTCTCCTGCCTCCGCCTCCCAAGTAGCTGGGACCACAGGCGCCCGCCACAACGCCTGGCCATTTTTTGGTTGCAGCTATCGTTGTTTGGCGGGCCTGGGCTGGGGATTTGAACCCGCCACCTTAGGTGTATGTAGCTGGCGCCCTAGCCGATTGAGCCACAGGCGCCGAGCCCAGATTCTGTTTTTTTATTGAGGACCTACTACTTGCTATGTACCCATCCAGGACCTGTTATTTTATCCTCACAGCAGGGGCTTGAGTCTGGTATTGTTACTTCATAGAAGCAGCTAAGGCTCAGAGAAATTAGATAACTTGCCAGAATCATAGAGCTAGGAAGGTCAGAGTGAGGACGTTCCTTGCTCTCTCCACCCTGCCTGTGCAGCAGAGGGGAGGGTTCTTATGCACTTCCTATTGCCCACATAGCTGAGTGATAAGGGATGAGGGGCTAGCTGCAGAAGGAAGAGGGGAGAAAGGCGGAGTTCCACTGGAGGTGTAAGGGCCTGGAATAGAGCCAGAAAGATTTTAGGATGTGTGAGGCTTAGGAGGTGCCACTTGCTTTAAGGAAAGCAGGGTTAGGTGTGGTCTACCTCTAGGGAAATCCCAGACTCCCTGTGGGTTGCCACCCTGGGAAATGTCACCAGGGCGACACTGGGCAGGGCCTTTCCCTGGAGAAGGGAGGCCTTCTCAGCTGGTGAACCTAGGGGCATGGTTGGCAAAGGCTGGAAAGGAGAGGGAGGGCGGGACCTAGTCCAGAGCTAGGAGGGTCAGGACATACCATGGATTGATGGGGTTGGTGACTCGAGACCGCCAAAAAAGCGTCTGCAGGTCCCGCCTTAGGCACTCCCACAGCATCTGGCCGGAGCCTTGGCCCTGACGACTGGAGCTCACCACAAATTTGTCCAGGTACGGAGTGCCCCCCAGTACCGGCTCCATGGTCAGAATGGCTGCCGCGTTGTACCTGGTACATCAGGAGAGAGGCAGGCTGACTTCTCTTTGTCCCAAAGCTACCTGTGTCCCTCGGACTCCGCCCTCTGGGGCCTGCAGGCTCACCCCTCGGAGACGTAGATGGAGTGCAGCCGCGGGCGCAGCGAGGCCAGGTAGTCGTCCCGGAGCTTCTTGCCGAAGCTGGCGTTGACCAGGCCCACGAGACGGCGCTGGTCCAGGCTGTCCAGGTTGCGCACTCGCAGCATCCGCTCGGCGTTCTTGAACAGGGTCCCGGACCCTGCCACAGAGATGGGGCGGGAGGGGCAGGTTAAGCCGGGGAGCCCAGCCCCACCTATTCCTACGTCGTGCCGCCCGGTGGGGGCTGCAAGTAGGGCAGGGGCTGGAGGTCCGAGTTCCCTCTCCGGGAGACATCCGCACTGAAGTGCTTTCTGTTGTGTATTCATATTTTTCACTCAAGGAGATGCTTTTCCCAGTCAGAGTTTATCCCCCAAGTCTCGCCCATCGCCTGTAGTCCCACCTACTTTCCTTAACCCCGCCTGTCTCCCAATATCCATCCTCGCCGCCCCTGGTCCCACCCACCCGCCTATCTCCCACATTTAATCTGGTACAGCCCGCCTGGTCCGCGCACAAGCCCCGCCCACCTCTTCCACCCAAATTCCATCCTAGTGAGGTCCATCTCCTCCTCTCTCGTCTCCACTAGGTTTGGGCAGGAGCTGGAAGCTATTGTGGTGCTGGCCCCCTGCGGCTTCCGGCCTGGTGGAGAAGGGTCACTCCCGAGACCCAGCCCCTGCCCACCGGTGATCCTCACCTCTGTTGCTGAAGAGCTCGGTGAGCAGCGTGCTGGAGGCAGTGATGACAGCCGAGGAGTGGTGAGGCAGGCGGCTGAGTACGTCCACGATGAGCCGTATCTGCTGCCGTTCTTTGGTGCTCACCCACTCAGCGTTGGTCACCAGGTCCAGGTCGGCGGGCAGGTTCACGTTATTGAGGACCTGCGTTCAGAGCGAGAGGATGAGCCTCCAGCCCACACAGCTGGCCACAGACGGCTCCCCTGACTCCCAAGCCTGCTCCACGGACTTCTCCTCTCTGGCCATCTTGCCCTTATTTCCTCCTGGAGTCCTCGGCCAGTGGGGGCTCAGATATGCTTCCCTTCCCGGAGCTCCATTCGGCTTTCCTACCCACCCAGCTTGCTTGGGACTCTGCGTGCGGCCAGTCAGGGAGGAGTTCGAGGCGCTCCAGAGAGGGTGCTCAGACAGGCAGGCCCATACTAGCGAGGGGGGAGTGTGCCAAGGGTGGGGGCGCGCACCTTTTGACTGGTGTCTCGTAGGCCGCCTGTGTTATTGAGGAAGATGATTTTGGTGGGCTGCAGCGCCTTGGCGAGAGACGCTGTCACCTCCAGCGAGTCGAGAAGCACTGAGCGGCGCGCGGCGGTCTCTCCGATGGGACACAGGATGGGGATGCTACCCGATTCCAGACACCACTGCAGCAAGTCAGTCTCCACCGAGACGATGCCGCCGTAGCTGTGGGCCAGACGTGGTGCTCGAGAGGGGGACCCTCCAGGTCCGCCGGAATGGGCAGGACTGGCGGAGTAGCGAGCACTGAGAATGCTGGGGCAGATAGGGCCAGCACTAACCTGGCATGAGGAGCTGGCTCAGCAGCGCCCAGCACTGACCCGCCGCCAAAAAAAGGCACTGCAGTGGCAGCGTTGTGTCGCAGAGCGTCCACCAGCACCCTACAGCTCTGGGAGAGCTGCGCCTTGGCCTCCCAGAAGGAAAGACAGCCCGAGGGCGCCGTGGGGGTGGGCAGCCCCAGGACCACCAGAGGCTTCATGTCCATGCGCTGCAGGAAGGCCAGGGCGAAGGCCAGGCTGGATACAGCCTGCTGGCACTTGAACACTTCCTCTTCCACCTGAGGAGATGTTCAATGGGGGGTGTGTGTGTGACACTGCTCTGAGCCGCTTAGTCCCACAGCCTGGCTCGCGGGTCGCTTAGGCGATTCCACCCTTCACAGGAAGCTATTAGGCTCCGCTTCTGGCCAGTGGTGCCCACCTGCTCCGCCCTTTGCCCCATTGGGTTCTTCCCACTCCCTTATCTCATATTAGAGTTCCTCCCTCCGCTCCTCCCTTCGACCTTGGACTCTGGGACACCTTGAGGCCAGGGATAATGCAAGCGGCTTCAGTCCAGATCTTTCTGAACCACTAACTGAGCTCACGGTGGGGTGCCTACAGAGCATCCCACCTGACGAGTTGAGGTCCCCAAGCTCACTCGGGCTGGTGCGAGGCTTCTGGTGGAGCACATAACCTCACCCATCCCTAGCACTTGTCTAGGTTTTTTCGAGCCCCTTCTCTTCCACAGCGCAGTGTGCAGCCGTTGCTGCCAGGCCTGACGAAATGTCTCCACACAGCCCCCATCCCCTTGCCGTGACAAAGCCAATGCTGTGCTCACCTCGATGACCGCGAAGGGCTTGTCCGCGGAATGATAGCAGGTCTGGAACTGCATGAGCCAGTGGCGCGCCTCCCCCGGGCTGGCCCCGCACTGGTTCAGGAAGGCCTGGATGTCCCGCTGCACCAGTGAGCGGCCAACCGGAGGCTCAGGGGACTCAGAGACCACTGGGGGCGCGGGAGTCGGCGCCCACGATGGCTCCTCTGCCTCCTCTCGCGGGGACTGGGCCTGCGCCCAGGCTGTGCTGAGCTGGCGCCCCGGGCTGGCGCTCCCCGCCGCCCTCCGCTGCGCGCTACCGCTCAGCCTCCGGGCGCCATCAGTGCCTCGGGAGCCGCGCAGCCTCCTGCCCACAGTCGCGGCCCGAAGGACTGCGGCCACCCGAGCCGTCGCCATGACGACAACTAAATCCTCTTGACGCCCCCCAAGAGTGGCAACCTTCTGGAGCGTCCGGCACTGGGGGGCTCTTAACTTGCAGCGGGGCGGGGCTGGATCAAGTCGGGGCGGGGTCCAGGAAGGGGGCCGGCAGTCGCCTCTTGGGTGCATTTGAGGAGGGTCAGGCCACAGGTCAGTGGGTGGAGCCACCAGGATCTCTGCCCCCGGAGGGACTGAACCCTCTATCTAAAGTCATGAGGCTGTGATTAAGGGTGGCAGGGTGTCTTTAAACTGCTGCCAAGGCAGGTTCCAGGAAAGGCTCAGCCCACCCATGGGTGGCTTTGGGAGTCTTCGGAGTCTTGAATGATTAAAGGGGACTCTGACTAGGGTAAGAAGGGAGAGCAGGTAGCAGTTAGCACATGCCTCAGGGAGGCGTTGAATGAAAAGTTGGGGGAAGAGTAGAAGTAAGGAGGAGGAGTGCCAGCCTTGCTGTTGACTGAGCTCAGAGAGGATTGGAATGATACTTAGTTTGCCGAATTCCAGCTCCTGGGGACTAACTAGAGAAATTTTGTTGTTTAATTCATGTTTTGTTTTCATTTTTTAGAGATGAAGTCTTGCTATGTTGTTCAAGCTGTCTGTCCTCAAGCAAGTCTACCTCCTAATCTTCCCAAGTGACTGCAGGCACTTTCTATTTTTTGTAGAGATGGGGGCCTCAGTCTTAACTCAGGCTGGTCTGGAACTTCTGAGTTCAAGCGATCCCCACCACCTCAGCCTCCTAGAGTGTTGGGATTAACAACGGAGCCACCAGGTCCATGCTCTTTTTTTTTTTTTTTTTTGAGACAGAGTCTCACTTTGTCACCCTTGGTAGAGTGCTGTGGAGTCACAGCTCACAGCAAGCTCAAATTTTGGGCTTAAGCAATTCTCTTGCCTCAGCCTCCTAAGTAGCTGGGACTACAGGTGTCTGCCACAACACCCAGCTATTTTTTTGTTGTAGTCATCATTGTTGTTTAGCAGGCCCAGGCAGGGTTGGAATGCACCTTGCCTTGATGTATGTGGCTGGTGCCCTAACCACTGAGCTTGGGTGCAGAGCCAAGCCTGGCTATTTTTAGAGACAGAGTCTCAACTCTGGCTCAGGCTGGTCTTGAACCTGTGAGCTCAGGCAACCCACCGGCCTTGTCCTCCCAAGTGCTAGGATTATAGGCGTTAGCCACTGTGCCCCAGTGCAGGTCCATGCTCTTTTTCTTTTTTTTTTTTTGAGACGGAGCCTCAACCTAGCCCCCTGGGTAGAGTGCCATGGCATCACAGCTCACAGCAACCTCCTGGGCTCAAGTGAGTCTCCTGCCTCCGCCTCCCAAGTAGCTGGGACCACAGGCGCCTGCCACAATGCCCGGCCATTTTTTGGTTGCAGCCATCATTGTTGTTTGGCGGGCTGGGGCTGGGGATTCGAACCCGCCATCTTAGGTGTAGGTGGCTGGCGCCTTAGCCGATTGAGCCACAGGCGCCGAGCCCAAGTCCATGCTCTTAAGCAACATTTGGAAAGGACTTGAAAGACTGGAAACTTTTACAGGATGTGATTGGATGTTACTTAATACTATGTTACCAACCTCAGAGCATTGTCAGTTCACATCCTGCTCTCAGGTAAGCTCCAATCCAGTCTGACTCTCTGTTTTAGAGGAGGAATTGGGCCCACTCCACCAGCCGTCGCCTGTGGCTCAGTGAGGAGGGCGCCGGCCCCAACCTGGCCCTGGCCAAACTGCAACAAAAAATAATCAGGCATTGTGGTGGGCGCCTATAGTCCCAGCTACTCAGGAGGCTGAGGCAAGAGAATTGCCTAAGCCCAAGAGCTGGAGATTGTTGTGAGCTGTGATGCCACAGCACTCTACCGAGGGCGACAAAGTGAGACTATGTCTTTAAAAAAAAAAGAAAGAAAAGAAATAGGGCCCTCTCCTTTGTGCAGGGAGGTGACTTGGCCAAGGTCACACAGCTTGTCAGTGTTAGGGCCAGACCCTAGGAATTCTAAGTTCTCACCTCCAGCTCTTTCTTTCCTTACATGGGGCTTTGTGTTCTCCATGCCAGGAATCAGGACTCCTGGGCTCTGCCTAAATGGAGAGCTTCTCTTCTGAGTATTCCAGGGGGTGCTTGGTTAGTGTGTACAGACCAATGCATGTACACACTGTCCCAAGAAGGAGATGCAGGAGGAGGGAGCTGACCTGTGCCTGATTCATTGGTTTTTCCATTTTTCTACTAAGAAATGTTGGGCATCAAGGCAGGGACTAAGGCATGAAGCGTCTGCACCCCCATCCCTTTGAGGTCACCTCCAGGGCCTCTTTCCTCTTTACTGCCTTCTCCCCAAGGATACTTCTCAGAATCCACCAGAGGTGGTCTCGGACCTTGGGGCATAATAGTTTTCCTCTCCAAATTTTTCTCACCCTCAGCGCCCAAATCTCAAATGTCCGTCCCCTTCCTAGCTGTCCGTCCAAACTCATAATTTGAGTCCCCACCCTCCCTAGCCACTCTCCTCTTAGAGATCCCAGTCTTCTTTCTCTCAGACTGGACCTCCCTGAGGGCAGGGCTGTGTCTTCCTTCTCAGCCTGGGAGCTTCCAGAGGGACCAGTGCTTGGTGCCAACTGCAACAGGCCATTTCCCTTGAGCTTGTGGGGGCAGATGCTGGCTGGGAAGAGGCATCTGACTCCTTTGGGCTTCATCCCAGAGGGCTGTGTCCTAGGCAGCCAATGGGGCCCAGGGATACCCTGAGTAGATGATTAACTCCAGTCCCATCGACCCAGGGCCACTGTGTCCCCACTGTTTCTTCCTAGAGGAAGACCAGCCTCCTGGTAGGGGAACTGGCTCTGTTTCCTGGAGGAGACGAATGTGGATACCTGAGGTCAGCATCTCCCTGACCCCGCCCTTCTGAATTGAAGGCCCACAGGGTCATTGTTGGTCTGTGGTTCCAGTGCAAATTTTCTTTCCCTTTATTGAAACTTGGTGGTTGTTTTGTTTGTATAGAGTAGAGCCCGTTGTCAACGTGTCCAAAACCAGGGTCCCAGGGTACCCTTAGCATAGGAGCTGGTTTGAAGGCCAAAACTTTGCCTGCCAATATAGTTGTTCTTGGCTGCAAGTCAGCACTGGGGGCATGGAGGTAATAGGAGTCTGGGCAGGATAGGGGTCTGGTGTCGACATCTGAAATTCCCACATTATAGCACCTGAGGGGGAGACAAGCACACAGATACACACAACACACAAATACAGAGACTCACTGTCCATTGAGATGCACAGATACACCGGCATGTAGACACACAGGTGTGTAGAGAGCCGTGAGGTACACAAACATGGAGTCCTACACCATCCGGAGTCACACAGACACACACCTGCACATAGGGAGATACATGGGTATGGATACCACACAGGTGCACAGAGAGACACAGATCCACTCTGACATGTTTGCACACAGGATTGTACACGTTTGCAGAGACTCAGTCACTGTGTCACAGAGAGGAATCCACACAGATATGGAAAGATACTGAGAACACACAAAATAGTCCAGTTGTAGTCCTTGACAACTACAGGACTTAAACACACCCAGAGAAGCACACACCTCTCCTGAGAGTGCCATCTGCTCTTATCTACGAACAAAGGCAGAGGCAGGTCAGCCCTCTGGCTTTGTCACACTCCTCTGACAGAAACCCTGGTTGAATCCACCCTCTATCTATTCTGTGCCTGCACCATGCAGCTGAACATAGGTGATGGCTAGAGAAAGATGCACAACCTATCTCACATTTTTTTTTTTGAGACAGAGTCTCACTATGTTGCCCTCAGTAGAGTGCTGTGGTGTCACAGCTCACAGCAACCTCAAACTCTTGAGCTTAAGTGATTCTCTTGCTTCAGCCTCCCAAGTACCTGGGACTATGGGCGCCTGCCACATGCCTGGCTATTTGTTGCAGTTGTCATTGTTGTTTTAGCAGGCCCGGTCTGGGTTTGAACCTGCCAGCCTTGGTGTATGTGGTTGGGGCTCTACCCACTGAGCATGGGCGCCGCTGACACCCAGCTATTTTTTTGTTGTAGTTGTCATTGTTGTTTAGCAGGCCTGGGCCAGGTTCGAACCTGCCAGTCCCAGTGTATATGGCTGGTGCCCTAACCACTGAGCATAGGCACTGATCCCACATTTTTCTTTTTTTTAACAGAGATGGGGGGGGAGGGTCTTACTATGTTGCCCAGGCTGGTCTCAAACTCCTGGCTTCAAGCCATCCTCCAGCCTCAGTCTCCCAAGTCCCTGGGATTGTAGGTGTGAGCTACTGTATCAGGTTGGTCTCACTTTAAATTTACAACCACAAACTAGAAACATCTGATTTGTGTTGCCAGGCTGAAGCCATTCATTCTTTCTCCCAAACAACCATTCCTCCTCTTCTCTCCTCATTGTCCCCCCTCCCATCTTCCTAAAATTCTCAGCTTCTTGCTTTACTGAGAAAAAAGAAGCTCTCAGATAAGTTTCTGTACCCGTGTCTCTTTTTCCACCTGTCAGTATAGACAAACAACCCCCTGCCCAACTAAAGCTGTGCCTGCCCAGGTGTGTGACCCCCCTCCACTCCCTTCTGGCCATTGCTCTGAGTCTCCCCTTTCTTGCTCCATAGTCAAAATTCCCATCAGGACACACAGGCAGTTATTCTCCATCCTTACAAACCTCTGGCCTCACCCCTCCAACTCCACTCCCTGGCCACTGCCTACTGCCCCATTTCTCTGGTTCTTTTAGCTTCAAAGTTCCAGGAAATAGCTGACAAAGTCTCTGCCTCCAGATCCTCACTCTTGTTCTGATTCACAGGCTGTCTTCCCTACTCCCACCAAAACTTTGCTTGTCAAGGTCACGGATGGCCACTGTGTTGCTAAATCTAAGAGTCAATTCTCAGCCCTTCTCCCCTGGACCTTCTTTTTTTTGGGCCATTTTTGGCTGAGGGCTGGGTTTTTGGGACTTTATGATGTTGGCTAATGTTGCTGGGGTTAGGTGATATCTTAGAGTGGTTCTGATTTGCATTTCTCTGATGATTAAAGACAATGAGCATTTTTTCATGTGTTCCTTGGCCATTAGTATGTCTTGGAGAAGTTTTTGTTCAGATCTCTTGGCCACTTATAGAGAGGGTTGTTTGTACTTTGCTTATCGTTTAATTTGAGTTCTCTGTAGATTCTAGTTATCAGGCTTTTGTCAGATTTCATAACATATAAAAATCTTCTCCCATTCTCAGGGCTGCCTGTTTGCTCTGTTTGTGGTACTCTTAGCTGTGCAAAAGCTTTTTTAGCTTGATCAAATCCCAGTTATTTATTTTTGTGTGTTACTGTAATTGCTAGGGGTACCTTCTTCATAAAGTTTTTTCCCAGGCCAATATCTTCAAATGTTTTCCCCATACTCTCCTCTAGAATTTTTATTGTTTCGTGTCTTAAATTTAAATCTTTTATCCAATAAGAATCAATTTTTGTCAATGGTGAGAGGTGCGGGTCCAGTTTCAGTCTTCTGCATGTGGATAACCAGTTCTCCCAGCACCATTTGTTAAATAAGGATTCTTTTCCCCATTGCATATTTTTGTTTGGCTTAGCAAAGATTAAATGATTATATGTGGCTGAGTTCATCTCTAGATTCTCTATCCTATTCCATAGATCTGTGTCTCTATTTTTGTGCCAGTACCATGCAGTTTTGATCACTATAACCTTGTAATATAACCTGAAGTCTGGTAATGTGATACCTCCAGAACTGTTTTTATTTTTAAGAGTTGTATTTGCTATTTGGGGGTTTTTCTGGTTCCATATGAATCAAAGTACTATTTTTTCAAAGATTTTTATTTTTTATTTTTTTATTGAGCAATAATAATAATAATAATGATAATGCAAAAAAGTAACATTCACATTGTCAAATAAGAGTATGTCTATCACAGAATGCTTTGACTCTGAGGTTCAGTATGGAGTCATCAGTTGACTTCTTATTTTTTCCCCAAAGTCTCAAAAAATAGACAACTAATATTGATAAATAAAAATAAAAGATAATTTCAAAAAACAGATTATGCCAAATCTTACAGACAATAGACAAAGAAAAAAATACTTCAAAATCATTCTACTTCATCTGGATACATCTGACATTAAAATTAGAAAAAATATATTACTATAAGGGGAAATTACAAACATATTTCACTTATAAATGAAGATGCAATATCCTAAACAACATATTAAGAAGTTGAATTAAAAATTATTGTTCATATAATGTACTTTGGTCAAAATTAAACCCAACTTATGTGAGAATTAGTCACTATTTTCTTTTCTTTTTTTTTTCTATTCCTTTCCCTCACTCCTTCCCTCTTTTCCCATCTGCTCTCCCCTGCCCCATGCCCTACCATGTCATTTATTGCCATTCATTGACCTCATATCAAGTTGAATACATAGGATTCATGCTTCTTCATTCCCGTGATGCTTCACTAAGAATAGTGCGTTCCACCTCCATCCAGGTTAATACAAAGGCTGCAAAATCTCCATTTTAAAAAATGGTATACATATACCACATCTTGCCGATCCATTCCTGGGTTGAATAGTACTTCCATATGAATCGAAGTACTATTTTTTCCAGATTTTTAAAGTATGACCTTGGTGCTTTGATGGGGATTGCATTAAATCTATAGATTGCTTTGGGTAGTATGGACATTTTAATGATGTTGATTCTTCCCAGCCATGAGCATGGAATGCTCTTCCATTTGTCAACATCTTCTGCTATTTCCTTTCTCAAAGTTTCATAGTTCTCTTTATAGAGATCTTTCACATCTTTTGTTAAAAATGTTCCCAGGAATTTCATTTTCTTTGGTGCTATTGTGAAAGGAATAGAGTCTCTGATTTTGTTCTCAACTTGACAATTGTTGGTGTGTAGGAAGGCTACTGATTTGTAGAGATTGATTTTGTAACCTGAGACACTGCTATATTCCTTCATCACATCTAAGAGCTTTGTAGCTGAGTCTCTGGGGTTTTCCAGGTATAAGAATATATCATCTGCGAAGAGGAAGAGTTTGACTTCCTCTGCCCTCATTTGGATTCCTTTGATCTCCTTCTCTTGCCTGATTGCCATGGCTAGGACTTCCAACACTATGTTAAATAGCAGTGGAGACAGTGGGCATCCTTGTGTGGTTCCAGATCTGAGTGTAATTGCTTTCAGTTTTACACCATTCAATCTGATATTGCATCAGCCATAATACTTCTTGATCGGAGGTGTGGTGTCAAGGTCTCATAGAAGGACATGTGGGATGAGAGGTTTTTTTTTTTTTTTTTTAAGCAGGCCCGGGCTGGGTTTGAACCTACCAGCCTCCGTGCCTGTGACCCTAACCACTGTGCTATGGGCACCCAGCCCGGATGAAAGATATTTCTAGCCATTCATGGAAAATACAATTTACCATATTGTCAATAGTCTGTTTTCCCACACCCAGCCCCTCTAGAATAAGGACAGATGTTTTTGTTCTGCTTGTTGATCTATCTCAAACTTCTAGAATAGTGTCTGGCATAGAAAAGAAGTTCAGTAAATATTTAGTGAATGAATGAACGAAGAGAGGACAAAGAAAAAAAGTGGGTCTGTGGAAAGAGAAAGATGGCTCTGTGGTTTGTAGGGTCTGTGGAATCTGTTTGTGGGGTTGGCCCTGGTATAGACAGCCCAAGGTGGCCCTCTCCATCTGTGAGGAGGTGGAGCCTAACGGGTGCTGCACCTGGAGGATGTGAGCAAATGGGTGGGAGTGTTCAAAGGCCTCTCAGCCAATCACAGACTTTTGGAGCATATACTATGTGCCAGGTATTGAACTCGGTGTGTTTAGGATGCAACCTTATTTTTCCTGGCAGGAAGACAGGAGCCCTGAACTCTGCCACTTTCCAGGTTGCAAATGTTTGTTCAAGGCATTTAACTTCTCTGAGCTTCAGGTTTCTCACCTGTGTGGTGGAGGAAAGGAGAATAAAACTTAATCTCATTGCAGTGTAGTGAAGACAAAAAGTTTTTCATGTCTGCAGTTGGCAAAATCCAGAAAATTTATAGGTAATTGTCCTGTGGGAAAATTTATAGGACAAGTAACTGGTTTTATCAACAAATAAATTGC
>CAUYQV010103633.1:0-12050 GCA_963574575.1 Galagoides demidoff | reverse complement strand
AATCTAACTTCTCCAAGGATGATAAGATTGGGCTTTTTAAAAATTAGCATTCACAGTCCTTTATAGCCCCGCTATCATGATAGCTGAGGTTAAGAGTCTGGCTTTGGAAATTTAGGGAAAATTATGTCTAACCAGAGTTCCCTTGACAAAAGGAATTTGACTTAGTTTTCCCACTGGGGATCTTGTTCTAAATATATTTGTTTACAGATTGGAAAACCTTTAAATCATGAGAAGGCTGGTGGAGGCTGTTCCACCATTCTGCTCCCTGCAATCCTGGGAATGGAGAGAATTTGCATCCAGGGCCCTCTGGGTAATGTCAGCACGACCCCAATTACTTAGAAATGAATACAAATCAAACTTAGCAGTCTTGATGGTTCACCTCTGCCCTTGCAGCTGGGCCCTTCACTTTTACGTTTTCATTGTTTTAAAAAGTCAGAGGCAAAGCAATGTATCACCGAAACACAGCATGTGAATGGAGTGTCACCCAAGGAAGTCAGTTTGGTGCTCTGCTCTGACGTCCTCTGGAAGAGCTAAGTCTTAAAGGGTATCACAGAGCTGGGTGGATTGTGGTTTTTAAGAACATGCAAAGGTGACCTTGAGAGCTCAATGCCTCACGACCTCTACCCGGCATGAAACCAGAGGGCTCATTGTCCAGATTTCAATTCACCTTCGGCTCAGGGAAGTTAGGTAGTTGAGTGCTCACTTTCTGGACTTACTGGCCAGGCTCTGGCTTATTTTCGGAGCCTGCAGGTTCATTCATCCCAAGCTTTGCCAAGAGTTTTTGGGCCTGGGCCTCCACTCAGCTACACATACAAACAGAGCTGCCTTGGAGACATGGAGCTGGATGCCTACACAAACAATGGGACGGCAATGTCAGCCTTGGGAGGTCCAAAGAGGGGACCACCAAATATGTGATCAGGGAAGGAGGAGAGGGAGTAGGGAGTCAAGGGAGGCTTCTTGGAGGTGGTGGTATGTTGGCTGGGCCTTGCACATCCACACCCCCTCCTCCATGAAAGGAAAACCAGGCTTTTAATCCCAGACCTGCTTTTTATGGTTAGGGGCTTTAAGCAAGTCATCTGAGCTTTCTGGCCCTAGTTTCTTCATCCAAAAAAATGGGGATAATGATTGTACCTAATTCATTGAGATATTATGGGAATTAAATATGATAATGTGTATAATAAGCTCTAACCAGTACTTATGAAGCCATGATTCATGCCAGGCAGCGTACTGGGCAAAGGGAGTCCACGAGAAGGAGGAGAAGACCCAGTTCCCACAATGACTATATAGTACCTGGCACACAGTTTGGGTCCATGAGACTTGTCATCATTATCACTGCACCCATTTAACCCAAAAGGTCAGAATAGGACATAGAAGAAACACCATCTGGGTGACTACATATCTCCCTGATGGCCAACAAGGAGGCATTAAATTAGGGCTTTAACTGCCTTGTGTTCCCAATGAGAATGAGGGACTTGAGTTTGTGGAAAGCAGGAAGTGAATCCAGCTTGCAGACAGCAAAACCCAAGCAGATGTAGGCTCCAAGTTGGAAAGAGGTCTTGGGTTGGAAGATCCTGTAGTTCACCCTGATTTCAGTGCTCACAGTAACGATGCCTCCCCAGTAGCCACTGGCTGTTAGGGTTTCTGGGTGCTTGCCTGGCCTGGTTTTAGCCCCACTACACTTTTGAAGCATCCCACGTGATGCTTTGTATCAGTGCCTCGGGAACTTTAGCAGGCATAGGACTCACCAAGAGGATTTGTAAAACACCCCTAGAGTTTCTGATCCCAGTAGATCTGGGGTGGGGCACCAGCCTTTGCATTTCCAATTTCCCAAGCAAGACTAATGCTGCTGGCTCAGGAACTGTTGGCTTAGAACATTATCCCTATTTTATAGGTGAGGAAACTGAGACCCTGAGAGATAGAAAGGAGAAGGGCCTCTGGTATGATGAACTGACCTAATTTGCTTGAGATTTGGGGGTTTCCAGGGTCATAGGACTTTCAATGCTAATACTGGGGAAGTCCCAGGAAAATCAGGGTGACTCCACTGCCATATCTAGAGATTACTTTAGAGTTTACAAAGGGCCTTTATATCCAGTAATCCTATTGCTATTATCAACAGCCACTATTTATTGAAAACTTATCCTATATTCTAAATGCTTTCTATTCAAGATCACTCTGAATTCTTGCATTGTGATCAAAGAATGAACCTGTACTATGGGCCAGAGTATTAGTGGAGGGGTAACTGGGAAAAAGCCAGGTGAGTTCACAGAACAGGGCTTAGCACTGCAGGCTCAGTGTCTCCAGCCTGCTGAGGCCCAGCCTGCAGATTTTGGACTTGCTAGCTTCCACCACTGTGCGAGCCAATTCTTTAACAGAAATCTTTGCCCCCACCCTATCTCCAACTACCCATCTAGCCTTCCTGTTGACTCTGTCTGGAGAACCCTGACTAATATATCCTTTCTCTCAGTAGTTTCCAGTCCTTCTCTAAAGACAGGGATTATTTCAGGATGGGCCCTATACCTTGGTCCAAAAGCCTGTGAATAGATGTGAAATCTGGGCAGAATTAGAAAGCCAAAGTCAGTCAGGGCCATCCTTAGGTTTCAGGAGCTCTGTGAATCTGGGAATGATCTGATATTATACGGAACATGTATTCTTTCATTCATTCAGTAGATCATTTCTGCTCATCTCCTTGGGCCCAGGCACTGTGCTTGTGCCAGTTGTGGGAATAATTCAGTATGAGATGGCAAAGAAACCAGACAATCAACAAGTGGCAACCAACAAATAGGTAGTGACCAGCTGTGCCAAAGGTTAGGCGGGAAAAGGACAGGGGCCGGTGGGAAGGTCCTCAGCTCCAGGGGGACTTCTGAACCTGAAGAGCAGAGGCATGAGCCAGCTCAGGAGTGACAGTGGTGTAGAGGGAACAGCAGATTCAGGCCAGGGCGCTGCGTTAGAAAGGCACTCAGAGAGGCAGAGAGAGGCTAGTTCAGGGGGCAGGAAGGGAAGAGCCAGGTAGTGAGATGGCCAGAGGCAAGACTTGGGATTTTATCCTAAAGGCCACGGAGCCACTGAAGGATTTCAAGTAGATGGTGACATAGTCTATTGGAGGGTCACTCTTGTTCTCCAGGGTGCCTGGATGTCCCTGGTGGGGGACAGCAGTCCATAAAGAACAGTGTCTGGAAACCTGCCTACCTTTAGCCTACACTCCCGAATATTTCGGGGTGGGGGAGACTTAGGCACCCCCTGGTGGATGGAGCGGGTGCAGCAGCCGGAGAGCCTCAGGTGGGTTGGGAGAATCGAAGAACCTGGAGCCCCCAAATCCCCCCTCTGCTTCGCACCCCATTCCCATTGCCACATGAGTGGGTGCAGGAATTGAGTTGTCGCACCAGACTGGGCCTGGTGAGCAACTGTAATTAAAGGTCTGTCAATGTTTTCACTGGAAAGGCAATTTTCCCAGGGCATCTGGGTATTTTTTTCTTTTTTTCTTTCTTTCCTGAGTATAAAGGAGCCCAGGCAGGGCCTACTGATTGTGCATGCAAGACAGGTCCTGAGGTCGTTATGCAAGTGTTAATGTTCCGTTACAATATACAGTAATGAATTGGGACTTGCAGAGTAATAGCAGTCTGTGCTATTGGCCAGAATGAGTGTATTCATCTTCATTTTTTACATCTATTGCCTTGGAGAAGCTTTTATAATTAAATGTTTGGTTGCGCCAGCAAATAAGAGGAAGGAAGTTTCTTTCCGTGGAAAGAAAGGACCGTCCCATCAGCATCCAACATCAGCCCTGGCCCTGAAAATTAAAATGGCTACGATTGCTTTGCCCACAGCGATGGTGCAAGTCAGATTTCAGCCCACTTACAAAGAGGAACTTTATGATGATTACAATGAGCTGGCAATAGGTCAAGTTTCTTTTAGAGGTGATGAGTCCCCCATTGCTGGTGGTATTCAAGCATGGCTTGTAAACTGAGGGAATTCTAGCATTAGAGAAGGATTTCTTATTCTCAAGGCACAGGAATTAGAGGATGCAAGCTGCCCAGGAGCATCTTTTAGCGTGCGGTGCAAAGAAGGTTATGGGGGGGGGGGGGTCAACAATTTATAGAACTTTAGTGGCACCTGCCTGGTAACCAGTGATGTGCTCCTGTTAAGGACTCATCCATTCTGTTCTTTTCTAGTCGTGAATTCCTGCGGGGATGGCAACGTGATGAAGTTTTCGGAGTCATTTCTGAGTATATACTTCCGAGTAATAAAGCTGACTCTTCTTTCCCCCAGTTCTAAACTTCAGCCTTGTTGCTCTTCTGATGGGTCCTCCCAAGCTGGGTGAGATTTGGCAACAACTTTCCTCAGTATTTCGAAGAAGAGCCTCCAGAGAGTGGCATAGGGTGTGTGGACCAGAGACTTGATGAGGGTTCTGTGACGTCTGTCCCTTCTGTTTGCTACAGAGTGACCTCAACTCAGAGCAGCATCTCTCCCTCCTGTATGTCAGTAGTCAGCTGCCAGCAGATGCTGGATTGTTGAAGAACTACTCCAGGGGTTTCTGGAAATTCCTCAAAGAAATTTCAGGGTTCTCAGTGGTTCACTGACTACATGAGTGAACGGCAAAGGTAAGGAAGGCTCATTTTTTAGAGAAGTCCAGGCTGATCTCTGTGCAAGAGGCTCAGTGCCCTCACAGGCTCTGCTGTCCCTCGTCCAGCACCCCCACTGAGGGCCACGGCTGGGAGAGCCGGAGTTGGCAGGCAGGGAAGACGCAGTCTCCATGCTGGAGGAGTGTCCTGTCTACTCAGTGTCTCCTCCCACCAGACTGCGGCTCCTCTACTTTGCTCTCTGTGTCCTGCGCTGCCTAGCTCAGTGCCTGGCACTTGGTAGGTGCCCATGAAGTGTTTGTGAATGAATGAATGAGTAAATACCACTCCCTCTCGCCTCTTGAAGTTATTTACAACATAGCTTTCAATCAGTCCCTTTCTTCCTCTCTCTTTTCCTCATGTGAATATCTAATTGCACCCAAACCATGACATCTGGTGTGTTTGCCACACTCTCTAGCTGATAAAGCCCTTTCATATCTATCAATTCATCTGATCTGCCCGTTTTAAGGTGAGGAAACTGAGGCACAGAATCTCTCGGTCACTAGGTAGCAGAGAGAGGAGCCTGACCCTGGTCCTGATTCCAAGACTGAGGTGCTGGTGATAATGGATCCCAAGAGCTGCCACTTCCAGGACTGTGTCCTCAGAAACCAGCAGCCACAGGGTGGGCACCCCTCATTTCCGTCTCCCTTAGACCACCTACTCCTTGGCCCTTGCCTTCCCCTTCTGATGTCCTCATAACTGCTCCGAGACTTGTTCTGTAAGGGCTTTTCCTCGGTAGGCAATTACCTGAGTTCATATGGTTAATTGAAATATTCCTTTTCCTAGAGTTTTAATTCATCCAGCGTAGTTTCAGGAGCCACAGATAATAAGACCTAATTTATAATTAGGGCTTATCAAGAATCAGCTAATTTCTAGACCCCTGATTCCCAAGGAGGGAGTGCAGAGTGGGGGCTCCTCTTCCCTTTCCAGGGAGTTGCTACCCACAAAGCTCAAAGAGGCACCAGGGAGGGAGGAGAACTAATTGGGAGCTGGCCCTCCATCTTGGACAATTTATTAATTGGATTATGGGAAGTCTCAGGCCCCAGGCAAATCCCAAGGAGGCACTGCTGCCTCCCCGATTTACTGTAAGAATATTAGGCACAAAGACATGAGACCCAGGTTCCAGTCAGTCTTTTAGGAGCTGGGAATCTTTAAATAAGTCACAGAACACTGCTTAGCCTCAGTTTCCCTAGCAATATAATGGTCAGGATCACTGCTGCCCTGCTGACCTCCCAGAGCTCTCTTGGGAATTGCATGAGATAGTCGAGCAGGTGCATTTCAGGAGTTGTTATTATTGGGCCCAGAACACACCTAGGAAAGGTTGCTCCAACCCAGGAAACCATGTCTCCAAGCCATGGAGACTGGCCAAGATCCCACTGGCAATGAGAGTTAGGGTCTGCCTCCAACCCAGTTGTCCTTGTGCCTGGTTTCCTGAGCCTTTCCTTGCACCTGCAGGTCTTAGAAGTCTTAGACTCCAGTCTCCCTGTTGCTTACCCACTACAAGTTCTACTTCTCCCTAGAAGCCTCTAAAACATCCATCCAACCAGTGCGAATGTAAGGAAGGAGTAATGCAGAAACAGTGGAGTGGGAACAACTTTGAAATCACACAGGCCTGATTTCAAACTCATATTCTGACCTTTACTAGCTTCTAAGTCAGGATCCTTTTGTTGCATGTGACAGAAACTCAATTTAAACGAGCTTAAGTTAAAAAGAAATGGCTCGGTGCCCATAGCTCAGTTGTTAGGGTGCTAGTCACAGACACCGGAGTTGGTGGGTTCAAACATGGCCAGGACCTGCTAAACAACAATGACAACTACAACAACAACAACAAAAATAGCCAGGCATTGTGGCAGGTGCCTATAGTCCAAGCTACTTGGGAGGCTGAGGCAGGAGAATCACTTGAGCCCAAGAGTTTGAGGTTGCTGTGAGCTGTGTCACCATGGTACTCTACTGAGGACAACATAGTGAAACTCTGTTTAAAAAAAAAAAAAGATAAAAAGAAATTTTAGCTAATGTATCAGAAAACTCTAGAATTACTAGCTTTAGGTATGGTTGAATCCAGGGGCTCCACAGTGGTGACAGATCGCTCTTTCTCTCTCCAGCTCTTAGCTTCTATATTCATTCTCCAGCAGGGTTTCACCAGTGGTGAGGAAAGTGGAGGTGGCCCATCCCTGGGTTGGGGGAAAGGAGGTGGAATGAGCCAACTGCATAAGCTGAGCAGGACTTCCAAGCAGCAGAGAAGAGTACCTCTGCAAATAAAGGGAGATTGGGAGGACAAAAAACCAAGTAATCTCAAGCTAATCACACTCACTCTCATCTGATTGCATTTTCTGATCTGTGCAATGGTATCAATGGCCTTGTTGCAAGATACAACATTAATATACAAAAATCTATTATATTTCTATACACTAGTAATTAAAATCCAAAAGGACATTTTTTAAAATTCCATTTATAATAGCTTTAAAAAATAAAATATTTAAATAAATTTAGCCAAAGGAGTGTAAGACTTGCATACAAAAACTAAAAGCATTGTTGAAAGAAATTAAAGAAGACCCAAAGAAATGGAAAGACAACCTGAGTTCATAGAGGACTTAATATTGTTAAGATGACAATACTCCTCAAGTTGATCAATGTCGTCAGCACAATTCCTCCAAATCTCCAACTGACTTTTCTTCAGAAATTGAAAAGCTGATCCGAAATTCACCCAGAAAGGCAAGGAACTGAAAATAGCCAAGTCAATCTTGAAAAAGAAAAAGAGAGCTCACACTCTCCAATTTCAAAACTTTCTCCAAAACTACAGTAACAAAAACAATGTATTAATAGTACTGGCCTGGGGTAGCCCTATGAATCAATGGCATAGAACTGAGAGTGCAGAAATGAACTCATACCTCCATGGCCAACTGATTTTTAACAAGGATGCTGAGACAATTAAATGGGGGAAAGAATTAGTCTTTGTAATCAATGGCGCCACAACAATTGCCTATCCACAAATAAAAAGAAGGAAGTTGGACCCTAACCTCACATATTATAAAAAATTAGGCTTGGCGCCTGTGGCTCAATCGGCTAAGGCGCCAGCCACGTACACCTCAGGTGGCAGGTTCAAATCCCCAGCTGGGGCCCTCCAAACAACAATGATGGCCGCAACCAAAAAATGGCCGGGCGTTGTGGCGGGCGCCTGTGGTCCCAGCTACTTGGGAGGTGGAGGCGGGAGGCTCGCTTGAGCCCAGGAGTTGGAGGTTGCTATGAGCTGTGATGTCATGGCACTCTACCCAGGGGGATAGCTTGAGGCTCTGTCTCAAAAAAAAAAAAAACGTATGTGTACGTGTACAGAAAGAGAGAGAGTGAGCGGACAGAATGAGTAATCCATAGCAACAGGCAGTAATAAACTTTGTGATATTAAAAACATGAATTAAAGAGCAATAATAATAATAAACACAGACACATGCAGTGTAACCAAAATGAAATACGATCTGTGTTCTTACTAAAAAAATGACCCAAGGAACAAATAATAAAAATTCAAAATAAGGGTGAACGCGTATAGTGCAATGAGACAGGTATGTTCAGAATCTCGCACAGTCAAAATAGAATGTGTGCTTGTGATAAAAACATGAGGGGAGGTGGTGGGAAGGAGGGAGAGTCCTAAAGGACAAATACGAATGCTGGGCGTGACATTCAACCCTGCAGCCTCTAATGAACTGCTCCGAGTGAGTGCCTAGTAAATGCCAATAATGTCTTTTGAGATGTCAGTACAGGAAAACTGCAAGATCTTGTTCAGATTTGAACAGGTTGTTTTTTTCTGTGCCTGACCAAGTTAGTTATTTTAAGCTCAGAGTTCACATTCAACACCAGAGAAGTAACCCTGCAATTCACTAAGAACAGAATGATCTCCTAAACAAAATTTATACAGTCTGTGAACTTAAAGCCCATAAACTTGATTCTTTCACAGGCTAAGGGTGAATTGTTTTACACTGATTCTACATAGTTATTGGCTTGAGGTAAGGAAAGAATATCAGAAGCAGAAAAATCAGGGGGCTTTGGTGTTAGTTGGGAATAGAGAGTTGAATTAAAATAACGATGTGAAAGCCTGAAAGGAAAAGAAACATAAAAATTAAGAAAGTACAATGCAATAATCAACGTTTCCAATCGAAGTATAAAGCGGGAACATACATACTTGCTGTGAAGACATGGAAGTGTAATACGGAGTTCATTGTAGAATTTTGAAATGTGAGGTAAAAGAGATTTGACACTTAAAAACAGGATTCTGGCCAGGCACGGTACTCATGCTTGCAATACCAGCACTTTGGGAGGCTGAGGTGAGAGAATCAACACCAACCTGGGCAACATAGCAAGTTCCTGTCTCTTAAAAAAAGAAAAATTATATATATATATATATATGTATATGTCTCCAGGTGTGGTGGCTCATACCTGTAGTCCCAGCTACTTGGGAGGGAGAATCACTTGAGCCTGGCACTTGGAGGCTGCAGTGAGCTGTGTTAACACCACAGCATTGTAGGTGACAGACAAGATCCTATCTCTCAAAAAAAAAAAAAAAATGAAAGAATAGAAAAGAAAAGGAGAAGGAGTCTTCAAATTTAATTTCTATACCTTGATGCTGTGTTAAAAAGTGTAATCATGGCTTGGCGCCTGTGGCTCAATCGGCTAAGGCGCCAGCCACTTACACCTAAGGTGGCAGGTTCGAATCCCCAGCCCGGGCCCGCCAAACAACCAATGATGGCTGCAACCAAAAAATGGCCGGGCGTTGTGGCGGGCGCCTGTGGTCCCAGCTACTTGGGAGGCAGAGGCAGGAGACTCGCTTGAGCCCAGGAGTTGGAGGTTGCTATGAGCATGTGATGACATGGCACTCTACCCAGGGGGATAGCTTGAGGCTCCGTCTCAAAAAAAAAAAAAAGAAGCTTGGGTTATCAAAAGCAAACACATATACAATGAAAATTACAAAGTTACCGTAGGTGCCCAGGCAAAGGTGCAAAAAAGAAGAGACCTGAGAAGAACTTAAGTTTACACTGCAGTCTATTCCTCAGTATAGTGACACTCAACAACAATTTTTACATAAGTAAATAAAAATCAGCCAACTATAGGGGGTCTGATTTCCAAATTTATCACATCTACATGCCCAGTCTTATCATTAAAATATTCAGATTTTTACTTTCCAAAGAACATCCCAAGGCAGATGAAGTAACAGGAAAATTTGGCTCATTCAAGTAAACATACTGCTTTGACAGAAACTGTCCTTAAGAAGATGCAGATGTCAGAGTGTATCTTAACATATACAGATAAAAACTCTTAAAAATGAATCTTGTGGCTCGGCGCCTGTGGCTCAAGTGGCTAAGGCGCCAGCCACATACACCTAAGGTGGTGGGTCCGTATCCAGCCCTGTCCTGCCAAACAACAATGATGGCTGCAACCAAAAAAAAAAAAAAATAGCCAGGTGTTGTGGCGGGCGCCTGTGGTCCCAGCTACTTGGGAGGCGGGAGGCAGGAGACTTGCTTGAGCCCAGGAGTTGGAGGTTACTGTGAGCTGTGATGCCACAGGACTCTACCCAGGGGGACAGCTTGAGGCTCTGTCTCGAAAAAAAAAAAATGAATCTTGTGGCTCAAGTGGCTAAGGTGCTAGCCATGTACACCTAAGGTGGCAGGTTCAATTCCAGCCCGGGCCTGCCAAACAACAATGACAGCTATAACCAATAAAAAATAGCTGGGCATTGTGGCGGGTACCTGTGGCCCCAGCTACTTGGGAGGCTGAGGCAGGAGACTTGCATGAGCCCAGGAGTTGGAGGTTGCTGTGAGCCGTGATGCCATGGCACTCTACCCGGGGGGACAGCTTGAGGCTCTGTCTCAAAAAAAAAAAAATTAATCTTGATGCCAGGCACAGTGGCTCACACCTGTAATCCTAGCACTCTGGGAGGCCCAGTCGGGTGCATTGCTTGAGCTCAAGAGTTCAAGATCAGCCTGAGCAAGAGTGAGACCCCTATCTCTACTAAAGTAGAAAAATTAGCCTAGCAGTGCACTCCTGTAGTCCCAGCTACTGAAGAGGCTGATTAAGGGGGTTGCTTGAGTCCAGGAGTTTGAAGTTGCTGTGAACTATGATAATGCTATGGCATTCTAGCCTGGGCTATGGAGAGTGACTCTATTTCAAAAAAAAAAAAAAGTATCTTGAATATTCTCAAAGATCTAAAGGAAAATATGGACAAATGGACACAGACATTGTGTAAAAAGATGTGTAAAAAATGAGACTATTAATAAAAATAAATTATAAAGAGGAAATATATAAAATGGAAATCCTCAGGCAAGCAAAAGTACAATAATTGAAATAAAAAATTTACTAGATGGGTTGATAGCAGACACAAGAAGATAGAAGAATCAGTAAACTTTAGATTAAAGCCATTTAAATTATTGAGTATTAGTACTGTAGAAAAACAAGTGAAAGGGGCAGCGCCTGTGGCTCAAAGGAGTAGGGTACCAGCCCCATATGCTGGAGGTGGTGGGTTCAAACCCAGCCCCAGCCAAAAAGAAAAAACTGCAAAAAAAAAAAAAGAAAGAAAGAAAGAAAGAAAGAAAGAAAGAAAAAGAAAAGAAAAACAAGTGAAGGAAACTGAAGTGAGCCTAAGATATCTGTAGTATGCCACCAAGAACACAAACATATATATGTGGATGTCCCAGAAGGAACAGAGAGAAAGAGGGCAAAAAGACTATTTGAGCAAATAATGCCTGAAAAGTACCCTACTGTCATGAAGTTAAAAAAAAATTTATAAATCCCTAAATCCTAACTAACCCAAAGTAGGATAAACTTAGAGACCTACAGCAAGACACATTATAGTAAAACTGTCAAAAGACAAAGAGAATCTTCAAAGCAGCATGAGAGAAGCAACTCATCACATATAAGGGATCCTCAATGAAATTATCGACCACATTTCTTATAAGAAATCTCAGACACGGCTCGGTGTCTGTGGCTCAACCAGCTAAGGCGCCAGCCACGTACACCTAAGGTGGCGGGTTCGAATCCCCAGCCCGGGCCCGCCAAACAATGATGGCTGCAAACAAAAAATGGCTGGGCGTTGTGGTAGGTGCCTGTGGTCCCAGCTACTTGGGAGGCTGAGACAGGAGACTCGCTTGAGCCCAGGAGTTGGAGGTTGCTGTGAGCTGTGATGCCATGGCACTCTACCCAGGGGGCCAGCTTGAGGCTCCGTCTCAATTAAAAAAAAAAAAAAAAAAATCTCAGACACAGCTCGTGCCTGTGGCTCAAGTGGCTAAGGCGCCAGCCACATATACCTAAGGTGGTGGGTTCGAATCCAGCCCAGGCCACCAAAACAACAATGATGGCTGCAACCAGAAAATAGCCAGGCATTGTGGCGGGTGCCTGTGGTCCCAGCTACTTGGGAGGCTGAGGCAGGAGACTCGCTTGAGCCCAGGAGTTGGAGGT
>CAUYQV010103630.1:0-18017 GCA_963574575.1 Galagoides demidoff | reverse complement strand
AGGTGCTGAGCCCCTTACTAAGGTTTTAATTTGCTTTTCTTTCTTCTGGCTCTCACTCAGGCTGGAGTGCAGTGGTGTCATCATAGCTCGCTATAACCTCAAACTCCTGGGCTCAAGCAGTCCAATCTGCCTTGGCTTCCCAAATGCTGAGATTATAGGCTTGAGACACCACACCTGGTCCTTGGATTTATTTTATGACTAATTTTTTTTTTTTTTTTTTTTGAGACGGAGCCTCAAGCTATCCCCCAGGGTAGAGTGCCATGGCATCACAGCTCATAGCAACGTCCAACTCCTGGGCTCAAGCGAGTCTCCTGCCTCAGCCTCCCAAGTAGCTGGGACCAAGGCGCCCACTACAACGCCCGGCCATTTTTTGGTTGCAGCCATCATTGTTGTTTGGCGGGCCCGGGCTGGGGATTTGAACCCGCCACCTTAGGTGTACGTGGCTGGCACCCTAGCTGATTGAGCCACAGGCGCCGAGCCCCCTCTCTTTCTTTCAAATGCATTCACTGAGCCAGTGAGACTGGCTTCATCTTGCAGTCTTTGGCTGCCCCATGAGCCCACAGCTTAGATGTGCTATTCCATGCTCAAAGCCCCCCTGGTCTTCCAGGTTGTGGTCTAGACTCATTTGGGATCCTGCTCCAGCCCTATCCCCAAGGCCCAGCCTCCTACAGAAGTGCAGAGAGCTTTACTAGGAGAAGTTTGCATGTGGTATGCACTAATACCCCTTGGTCAGACTCTCAGGCTGGACAAGAACTTGAGATGTCTTCTTGTCCATCCCATATCCCAGCCACATCAAAAGTATGGGGAGGCTGCGCGCTTCAAAATGATTATAAAAACGTACTTATTCAACAAACAATTATATGACACCTGATGTGTGCCAGGCACTGTTCTAAGTACTCTGCATAAGCATTAACTCATTTAATCCTCATAACAACCCTATCAAGTAGTTGCTATTATTATTTCCATTTTAGAGATGGAAAACCCAAGGCACAGATAAGTCACAGGACATAAATGGAGAAGTCAGGACTCAAACCTGGCCATCTGGCTCCCAGGTCCGTGTGCTTCCCTTAAGCATCACCACGCTGCTTCCTCACATGGCAAAATGAAGCCCGCCTTCCTGCCTTCACACACAAGGGGGTAGTGAATACACACGCTCATCGTAGGCTACTGGGGCCTATGACGGGGGGTTTCAGAGCTTACGGTTTAGTCAAGGAGATACGGGAAAGTGCCACGGAAAGGAAATGTGCTAGAAGTGGACAGTGCAGATATTTTCCTTATTGCTGTTACAAATATTCAGCCTCTTTTGTGTTTTAAAAAGCTGCTTTGTCCTATATGGGGTTAGCTTTGCTCATATTCATTCCATCACCCTCTTGGCCCTCCCTTCTGCCACCTTCGAATAGGCAAAGAAAACACTAATACTTTCTTACAGGAGATGCACTCAGGGTTGTTATAATTTTTTTTTTTTTTTGGAGACAGAATCTCACTATGTCACCCTCTGTAGAGTGCAGTAGCATCACAGCTCACAGCAAAACCTCAAACTCTTGGGCTTATGCAATTCTCCTGCCTCAGCCTCCTAAGTAGCTGGGACTACAGGAGCCCGGCCAGTGCCCTAACCACTGAGCTACGGGTGCTGAGCTGGTTGTTATAATTTTTCACAATATCAATGTAATAAATATTAATAACACTACCACCAGGAATTTGTGGGATAGTTGAAATTTTCAAGGTACATTCATAAATCATCTTACTTATCACATGTACAATCTTACTTCCTTTTCAAAATAGCCTGGCAAGGTAGTCAAAGCAGGTACCAGTTTTACAGATGGAGGAACTGACCAGGCTGCTGACACCAGTGACTGACCTGGACCTGAAACTCAGGCTTCGGAGCACCTTTCTCTTCTCTCTGCACAGCATCCTGCTCAGCCTGTCACAAACTCAATCATCAGACAAAGAAACCTAAAGAGAACAGAGGGCAGCCTGTTGCTACCATCCCAGCCCCCAGTCTGATATTACTCACAGGCTGACTTTCATTAACCCCTTCCTTGGGCACAAAAGGCAAGGCTGATGTACCAGGCTCATGGAAAAGAATGATGATTCTTGGTGTTACATAACTCCATGGAGAAAGGCACAGGCTCCCCATGGACCATGAAGGAGCACTTTCAGATCAAAAGGCTTGTGGATGATTCTGCACTGCTGGTGTAGCAACAGGTGAAAAGACCAGCATGCCAGGAGCCATTGGGCTCCAAGCCGTATCTCTTTGGTCTATGGAACTGGCTGCTCCAGGACCAGATGCTTGAAAATAGTCTAAATAGTTGCCCCTCATGGCTTACATTTCTATCTCTCTGACATGTTTTCCTGCAGAAATGGGGTATATGTGAACCCTGTGGCTTCTCCTCCCAACCTACCTTCCTCTCTAAAAATGCCCCCAAAGCACGAGGTACCGTTGTTATCATTGGAAATATTCTTTGTGCTTGTGGAGCATTTTTTAATCAGGAAGAACATCTCCAGCGGTGAGAGCTGCAGAAGTGTCAAGCCAACGAGCCCTGAGTGGTGCAGAGAGAGGCTTCCTTCCCCAGCCCTTCCTCCACTGTCAGCCTGAAAGGCACGGGCTTATTTCCAGACCTGGCTCAAAGGTCATCTTCTCTGCAAAGTCTTCTTAGACTCTACCAGGCCACTAATGATAGTCATTAGTGAACCACAACTTCCAGAGTTGACCACCTCCCTACATTGACCCCCTCCTTAAGTTGACCTAATTTTCACAGACCAGACCTGCACCACATGTACTGAATGGAAGTTGACCAATTCGTTACTGTCCCTTGGGTACAAGGTGGTCACCTTACAGGGGTTCTACTGTATTTCTAACTCTCTTCAGTTGGTGGTCGGGGGAGGACTGTATGTCTAGGCCCCTGTGATTGAGTGGATCCATTTGGTTAGTTATGGCCCTCCCAGAGGACAGCATTTAGTGGCCAGTGCAGTCAGTCCTCCAGAACATTCCTTCCTCTGCCATGACAGCCAGCAGTGTTCCATGGCTGCTCCGTCAGCAGAGCCCCCGGCCAACCTTTGAGGGACAGGCGGCATGAGAGAGGAACAAACCTTTGTTGTTTCAGCCAGGAAGATTGTGGTAGTGTTCATTACAGCAACTGTAGCCCTGCCATTTATGCAACAGGACTGCTTACTCACTGCCTTTACAGAACCAATCACATCGTTTTGTAATAATTTATTTTGTTTCTGCCCCCCGCCAACCCCGGGCTATGGATTTTGAGGGTAAGTATGTGTCTCACCAATTCTCATTTGGCAACTGTCTTTAAATAATGGATGAAACCATGAGTGACTACTGGAGAACAGAATAGCAAATGAGAGCACGTAAAAGGTAATTTGACAATTTTGCTAAGCAAAGTCCCTTATAAAGGTATTCGTGACCCTAGATAATCTTGAATAGCTCTTCCCAGCATGCTAACACAACAGTTATCTCACTGGAAAGAGACCAGGTCAGGTGGAGTGAGCCTCATATCTCCATGAAAATGCTCCATATATCCTAGAGTCTCCCTTCCCACCTGCAGCTCCCTGAACGGTGAATTGTAGCTGTGACCCACACCAATATGGGTGTGGAGGACACGGTACTATATCCTCTACTGTATATGCTGGTTTATACATGTATATATAGAAAGAAGCAGGGACTCAGTCACACAACATATATCAACAAATAGTTATCAGTAACTTCCCCCTGGGGCACTCATGGGGGCCGGGGGTGGTGGTGGTCACAGTATAGCCAGACAATAGCCCAGAATTCAAACTTTTCAATCCCCAAGCCCCCTACCTCCGTATGGACAGCAGGCTGCCTGCTATCGTAGATTGTGGTCCGCCAAAAGACATGATCCCTTCCTAATTCCTGGCACCTGTGAATGTTACATTATGGAAAAGAGTCTCTGTAGATGCGGTTAAGGATTTTGAGATGAGCAATCATCCAGGATAATTAATATGGGTCCTAAATCCAATGACACATGCATTGGATGTCGTGCAGAGGAGCCAAGATTGGAGTGGTGCGGCCACAAGTCAGGGAGGGTGGCAAGCACCAGCTGCTAACAGAAGTGTGGGATGGATTCTTCCCTGGAGCCTCTGCAGGGAATGTGGCAGGGATAACACCTTGCTTTTAGACATCTGGCCTCCAGAACTGTGAGAGGCTGCCTGTAGTTTTCAGCTGCCTGGTTTATAGTAATTTGTTAGGGGAACCCTAGCAAGCTCCTACACCTGCCAACTCCACTAGCTTTGGACTCTCCATCTCCCTGGCACTTGGGCACTCTATAGTAGCCTGGAGCATCCATTTCCCCTAGGAGAAACAAGGATTTAGACTCATCCTTGTTCTTTTTGTTCTGGGTGCTTAAATTCAGGCCTTGGTGGAGGATTTGGGCATGACTGGGCAATAGGGGAAGAGGGGCACCCTGGGAAAGCCCCCTCGAGGACATGGTAGAAAGCAAGCCTGGGAGAATGGGGGAGGACTGCACCTGGGGCAGAAGGAGGTGGCCCTCCTACCCTTAGCTCTGGATCTCTTGGCTCTTGCTGTTAAAACAATGATAATAAAAGTTGCTTCCCCTGGATTTGGGCGCTTGATAGGTAAGACCTAGAAAACTGAGAACCACTGGCGTGGACTTCAGAGACCTTCAAGAAGACAATACACACAAGTGGGGTGGCAATAAAGCAATTATGAGTCAATTTAAATATATGATAGAAAGTGCTCTTGTGTTGGGCTGGGTGCTGGGGCTCATGCCTGTAATCCTAGCACTCAGGGAGGCCAAAGCAGGAGAATTGCTTGAGCCCAGGAGCTCGAGACCAGCCTGAGCAAGATTGACGCCCCCATCTCTACTAAAAATAGAAAAATTAGCCAACCAGAGTGGCAGGCACCTGTAGTCCCAGCAACTTGGGAGGCTGAGGCAGGAGGATTGCTTACACCCAGGAGTTCAAGGTTGCTGTGAGCTAGGCTGCGGCCATGGGACTCTAGCCTGGGCAACAAAGTGAGACTATGTCTCAAAAAATAAAAGTGCCCTGATGTGTTGGAGTTAGAAGACTTCTGTTTTAATTCTGACTTTGCCAATAACTGATGTTCAGTGTGATCATCAGCCTGCATAAGAGAAAAACAATTAAATGCAAGTGGGGAGGAAGGGAGAGGAAGGATGGAAGGAAGGGGAGGAGGGTAGGGGATTAGAAAGGCTTCACCTAATGGACAGAATATAAGGGTATATGGCACACCTCCTGGGTGAATGGCTCTATTATAATTTGGACTTTACCTAACAATGCAAACAATGTAACCCACTTGTTTGTACCCTCATATTAATCTGAAGAAAAAAAAAAAGCATGACCATCAGTAAATCACTTATGTTCAGTTTCCTTAACTCTAAAATAAAAGGAATGAAAGAAATTGCTCTAAAAATGAGTTTTATAAAAACTTCCTTTTGACCTTAGGTGTGGGTCCTGCTTTCACCCAGAGACCCAACAGGAGACTTTCAGAAGTCTTTTAGATGTATAGATGAGGGCTCAGAGTAAATCTGTGACAGACCTTGAAAGCTCCAAGCCATGAGCCACCTGCCCACCACAATGGCCTGGTCTGAGCTGGAGGGAGACGGGCCAGGCCAAGGTAGGTAGTCTCTCTGGCAGCCCACACAGGCACTATGAGCAAAGCCAGTTTCTCCACAGCAAGAAGAGAATAGGAGGTGTAGGATCCCACCCAACAGGGTAGGTTTGAATGTTAGAAGATTAGGAATCACCTTCTAGACATTGGACAAATGGCATGGGTCTGGTGGCACAAGTAATCCCAGCACTTTGGGAGGATTCCTTGAGGCCAGAAGTTTGAGATCAGCCTGGGCAATAGAGCAAGACCCTGTCTCTAAAATAAATAAATAAATAAATAAGCCTTGGGCAAATTATTTAAATCTCTCAAAGCCTCAGCATCCTTATCTAAAGAAAGATATAATAAGACTTTATGAAGATTAAGAGAAATAAATTTGTGTAAAACATCTGTATATGGCCGGCAATTCAACAAATGGCAGTAATTCCCATGATGACAAGCTTTGGGTCTCTCTCACACTGAGACTGGTGTGGCTGCTTAGAAATGAAATTCCCATTATTCATCAGAACATATCTCTAAAACATGACAAGCCAGGGACCTGAGGCCTGGGAACGTAATTTGGAAGGCAGAGATGGAGTGGTGGTGGCCCCAGCAGGGTGAGAGAAATGTGTATCTGGCTCATGTATTTGGAATGAACTGCTGAGGGTGGGAGCCGAGCAGAGATGCCCAAAGCCTCCGGTGGCATATTGTGAGGTGGAAATTCTCTTTGACCTCTGGTGTGGGAGCCTGGGTGGTGCAATAGTAGCCACAAGGCTCAGCTTCTTGTCTCTGTGGTGCTGTTTAGCTGGGCCTGGGCTGACACATGTGGTCAGCTGTAGCCACTACGCTTACCCTGTGTGTCCTTGGCGGCCTCTGGGCCAAGAGGAGAAATGATGTCATGGTGTGCAGGGGCCACGGTGAGAGGAATGGGGGGGAAGCAGGTGCATGTGTGAGTGGGAACAGGAGATGGGGCGTGTGTGTGTGGTTTAGTGCAAGAAGCCTCTCTTTATGGGAGAAGGTAAGAGAACTTGGGGTGGATTTGGCTGAACTTGACTGAACACATTCCCTTGGGACCTGGCAGTAGGCTGTGGGTTCAGGCCCTGGGACCTGCTCACCATCAGGTTAAAGTCCCCCATGTGTTCTGTGCCCCAGGGCTGCCAGGGGGTGGGGAAGAGCAGCACGTGTGGAGGAGTCCCCACAGAGGAAGTCAGTTTCTACCTCCGCTGAGAGGAGACTTGGAACGCCCACAAATCTTAGAGCTCATCAAGATACTACCTTGCGTGTTTTTTTTAACATGATGTCATGTGTGTATATCTTGTTTCCCTAAATAGAAGAGAATTCCTTTATGGCGGGAACTGCAACTTATACATATACCGCCATCTAGTCCTCCGACCTTAACGGTCTTTTTTTTTTTTTTTTTTTTTTTTTTTTGAGAAGGAACCTCAAGCTATCCCCCTGGGTAGAGTGCCATGGCATCACAGCTCACAGCAACCTCCAACTCCTGGGCTCAAGCGAGTCTCCTGCCTCCACCTCCCAAGTAGCTGGGACTACAGGCGCCCACCACAACGCCTGGCCATTTTTTGGTTGCAGCCATCATTGTTGTTTGGCGGGCCGGGCTGGGGATTATAACCCGCCACCTTAGGTGTACATGGCTGGCCGCTTGAGACACAGGCGCCAAGCCGATCTTAACAGTCTTTATCTTGTTTTGTCCTCCGGATATGACCTGCTCGGCGGTCCCCATGCATGCCATGCTGTTTCTTGCACCAACAACTTTGTTCTTATCATGCTCTCTGATTGGAAAGCTCTTCTCACTGTGCTGTGCTTGGTTAACTCTTCCTCACCCCTCAAGCCTCAACTCAGAAATCATCTCTAGCAGAAAGCCCACCCGAGCCCCAGCTGAGTGTGATGTCCCTGCTGTGTGCACGTATGCTCTCATCCCTGCTCGGAGTCTGGCCTGGGGAAGAGTTGTGATTGCTAGCCTGAGCCCAGGACAATGGCCCTGATAGGGTACAAGCAGGTTGAAAAGAAAGAGCAGAGACATTAACGATGCAAATGCTAATTTCTTAGCTGGAGAGAATATCAGGTCTCATGTCCAGAATGTCCCAGTGTCCCCGTCTGAGAACTTCCAGCTTGGGACCTCCTAATATTCTCCACAGAGGCTGAGCTCTAATGGTATATCAGAGGGGTCTCTTACAGAGGAAGGGCCCTGCATGACCATCTCACTTCTCCTGGGGAGCCACTGAGGCTGCCATTGCTGTGGCTGGAAGAGGACTTGAGCCATCCAAATAAACTACCTGACAGGATAGAGGTCAGTTTCCATGATTCCCAGGAGATAGATATTGAGGAGGCCCAAAAGGAAAAAGACGGGAAGCTCACTGCCCAAAGACCAAGGGACGAGAGAGGATTTGCTCTAGTGTAGCTCAGGAGATGAGCTCTGGGAGGGTTCTAGCAAGACTGTTGATGGCTGTGACGCAGTGTCCTGTGTCAGTGGCATCATTGAAGCTTTGATAACATGAGAACCACCCCTCTGTTCTTACTTCTTAAGACCCAGGCTGAACTAGTCCCTAGGTCAGAGAAAAATCGCAAGCTGTTGGCTTCCAAAGACCCACCAGAACCTAAACCCTCCGCATACCTCTCGGTGAGCTGGTCTGTCCCTCTGTGCCATGGCAGGGAGCAATTAGAGACCGTTTTATTCCACCCAGAGCTTTGAGACTTTTCAGATTCCAGTGAATTGAACAGGGTGGTCAGGTTGGCTCTGCAAACCTAAAATATTATTACTGGAGGAAGGCAGCGCTGCCTTCAGATTTCTCTGGAACTGAAATGCTTTCTCTTGCCGCCCTGATAAGATTACCAGGCTGCTGAGCCGCCAGTGTTCCGATTTCCCACGGAACCGTGTGCGCCAGGCTCTGGCGGCCTCGCTGAGAGGAGCCACGCTGTGGATCAGGCTCTGAAACCCGACTCCTTCCCAGGAATGCACACTCACCCCTCCTGAGATAGGCCTGGGCCCAACCTTACTGTCTGACAGCCCGAAACTCCCGCAAATGGAAGCTGTCTGCTAAGTGGTAGCCAGTGAGGCTGTGAGGGTCCCACAGAGCACGTGGGAGCCAGAGAGGAATGAGGGCTATTTCGACTTACCCACATGTACCTCCAAGCCAAACTCTAACTTCAGAGGCTCCACATTTCCTGATTATGACCCATTGACCCCAACCAGCAGCCAACACATGGCTCAGGGAGAGGGTGGGTCAGAGACAGCAAAGGCTTTGGATGTTTCTACCAGTGCTTCACCATGAAATCTCAGAATGATCTTTGTAAAGGCATGGATTCTGTTTCTGTCCTATCTCTTAGCCCTCAAATTTTAAAAAAATACAGTAGACAATGTTTCCTGAGGAAAAAAGATATGGATAAAAAGTAGGTTGCCAAATAAGCATGTTACATACACCAGTAAGTGTACACACACACATGCACACACACATATGCACACACGCACACACAAACACACACCCTCATCAATAGTCATCCTGCCAGTCTGTTAGGATGAAAAGACACAATAGCCCCATAATTTTTAAGCCCATTTAAAATACAACATTTGGTATGTAATAAATGTTCCATAAATATGGCTTTGTGGCATACGTCTACAGTTTCATCTACTTGGGAGGCTGAGGCAAGAGAATTGCTTGAGCCCAAGAGTTAGAGTTGCTGTAAGCTATGATGCCATGTCACTCTTCTGAGGGTGATGAAGTGAAACTCTGTCTCAAAAAAAAAAAAATCTGATCTTTCTCCCATCCCCAGTAATGTATTTATTCACTCATTCCACAAATCTTTCTTGGGTACCCATTAGGCCCTAAATACTGTGTTTCCCCAAAAATAAGACACAGTCCTATATTTATTCTTTCTCAAAAAGACACACTAGGGCTTGTTTTCAGGGGATGTCTTCCTCTTTGCACTGAAATGCATGACGTGGCTATGTAGATACGCTGCATAGCCACGCCCATCACTAGGTCTTATTATCAGGGTAGGGCTTATATTTAACAAATGCATAGAAATCCTGCTAGGGTTTATTTTAGGGGTAGGTCTTATCAGGGAAACATAGTATATAAGAGACCATATCTTATATGCCTTTGAGAGAGACCCGGCTGACCAGTTACAGTTCTGCCTGGTGCTCTCACAGTGGTTTGAACAAAGTGCTGTGAGAGTGATGTATAGCCTGAGAGCATCTCGGGAGGCTTTCAAAGGTAGAGGCATTTGAGCTGCACACTGAGAGGGAAAGAGGCATCCTATTTCTGTTAATCATGCACCCAGTCAGCTTTTATTGAAAAGTTTCATGACTATGTACTAGGCACTATGCTCACCTCTGGAGACCTGAAACCAGGAAGACAGCCCTGTCTGCAAAGGGCTTACAAAGCGCTGAGAGTTGATCTTGCCATGCTCCTGGCATCACAGAGAACTCCACTCTTCTGGGCACCGTAGTGATCAATGATTTCTCCCCCAGCACATGGTTTTTACTCTTTTCCATCTTTTCTATTCTTATGATCTCTTGAAGTCAGAATATACCTGGACTCTCAAAGAAGCCCCCTAACCCGGTTCTCTTGCTCACTCCAGGAACTGGCATTTTTGTTATATTATCACTGCTACTCAGCCCCTCCCAGAGGGTCCTGCTGTCCATGGACCAGAATCTGGCCCTCAAGGGCTGCAGATGGCTTCTGCATGAATTAGAATAAGGCACTTCTTTGGGGCTCAGCTAGGCAAGGAGACTTTGTGTGAAGAAAAAATAACTTTCCTCCAGGTGGCTTGGATTTCAGTTCTACTCATCTACCTAGCTGGGTATCTACTCAGCAGCCCTGGCCTTTATCTTATTACTTCATTCTTTTTTTTTTTTTCTCTTACTGTTTCTCTACCTTCCTCTCCAGCCAACTGGCCTGCTTTGCTGGCATGTCCTCCCGGCACCCATTCCTTATGCCTTCTCTTCCTCACCCCCACTTTTCTTTTGAGGCTTCTTCTGAGTCTCCTCTCCTCTGAATTCCCGCAGAGCTCAGGGTCTGCTGCCTATTCATCTGATGCTTGTGCATTTGAAAATTGTATACATGACAGGATATAGTAAGTCTCATTTCTTCTACCAAATTGTGACCTTTTAAAAGGCGGGGATCAGACGGCATCTTTGCCCTTCCAGAAGATGTAATGAGGGCTGAAGTAATGGTTGGTGTTGCTGATAATGGTAACGGTGACTTCAGATTTCTTAAAGACTTCTAATAGGTAAGTGGGCTCTACAGAATGAGTGTTGAGCAAGCCTTGTTGGGCTGGCTTGAATTCCTAATACTGAGAAGTTCTGTAACGCAGTTTCTTCCCCAATACAGTAGTGCCTGCTTGTCTCAAAAATGGCCTTTACCTCTCCACAGACTTTCAGAAATCCCCAGATCCTGGTTATGCACCTCTCTGCATATCATGCCCTACCCTGAAAAGTTCACTTCCTGTCTAAGAATCATCACTTCCCTGACCCCTTGGTTTCCTCTTCACTTCTTTCACCAGTCCTAGCAGGTGCAGTTATTTTTCTGAGAGTTTTGACAAAGGTATTTCAAAAGCAGTCACTGCCAGCCAGCAAATCGATGGAAGGTCAGGCTCCCTGGCTGGCTGAGCAATCCTTCCCTGGGTCTCCCAAACCCCCGCAGAGGAATGACTGGGTTTCTTGGCAGAATCCTTCATCAGTTACTACACATCTTGGTAGAGGAGGGCCTTCTCTTTTCCTGCTTCCCACCCTCTCAAGCTGCACAGGAAGTTGCTCCCCTGAAGTTTCAGGGCCTCTGCCACACACTGTTCCTTCCTCAACTAAGGGAGGAAAAAGTGCCTCTGTGGAAGGGGGGTACTTTTCTATGTGTTGCTAGAACAAAGTTCTAACTGGCAATTGGCCTTCAAGCAGCAACCTGTTTGATGACTAAGATTTGCCTCCCTCTTATCTCCAATTCATTTCCACAAGAGGTTAGACAGGTCAGAAATCCTATCAAACCTCCAGCCTGGGGCTGAGGCACCCTATATTCTCCCAGAGGAGAGAAGCCACTTCTGAAGCTGTTCCTTACGGTGCCTTCACTCAACCCAACAAGCTGGGTCATTTCTCTCCTCTGCTCTGAAGCAGCAGTCAACTCAGAAAGGATTCTGTTGCTCTGTGCTTGCACGATCTTTGAGTAGACTTGCGAACACCACCTGCTGAGCTTTGCTGTATGTTTTTCTTGCCCCCAGCCCTAATCTGCTGGAGTTTCCCTACCTTGTGAGTGTTTTTACAGAGGGTCCATCTCAGACTCCAGTGACTTTGACACTCTGTAAAGTCTCCCTGAAGGTGATCCCAGTTCCCTGAAGACAACTGGTTGAGCTGGATGCCTGAATACAGCTGCCTGGGACAAACCTGTCACCACATTAGAGAAGTCACAGAGCTTCACAGGCAAGCACTGAGTCTTAGTTTAGAAGGAAGAGCCAGGACACAGGCAGAGAGCCTGGATCTGGGAAGAGACAGCAGGGTTGCTGTGAATCCGATTGCTGCCACCGCAGCCTAGTGAAAGCACAGCTTTCCTTTTGAATATGAGTGGAAATCACCTTAAAAACTACATAACATTTGCACCTTCTCCTTTCTTCTTTTCAAAAGCCTCAGGTCCTACTAAGATTAACTTACAGCTAAATACCAGATCTCAGTTTCAGGGGGGAAATCTCGGAGACATGGGTGCAGGGGATACACCTAGCCACATCCCTGCTGAAAGGTGCTTGCCCGGCCCCTGGAGATTGGGACAGCACATGGAGAGTCCCAGTCTCCTCTCAGCAAGCAGAGAAGTGTTGGGCCTCACTCTGGGCACACCACACAGATGTGGCCAGCACACCCCTGCACACACAGTCTCAGAAGGCAAGGGGCTTCCAGGGGAGTCTCTGAGTTTTAGCAGAATGGGGTCATTTGCCCAGTGAGGGGAGCTTTTCAGAAAGTTCTGAAAGAAAATGTGACAGGCACAAGAGGGACTTCAGAAGCAAGAGGACAACTGGACTTTCCAAAGACCACTCTGCGAGTGAAAACGGAAGCCCACAGACCCACAAAGACGCGCTGGCCTGGCGTTGCCAGTCCTGTTTCTCTTTCAGTACCCATCTCTTCAGAGTCAGGGGCTTCTGCTTCCGTGCAGTTTCGCTCCCACGTTTGCTCAGTTACAAACCCTGGCTGCAGCTAGCTCTTTCACTTCTAAAGCATTTGAGCTCCTAACCCAAATACCTGGACCCCTAGGACGGCCCCTCTGCTCTCCCTCTGAGGGCTTCCCCTGCCGACCCCCTGCCTGCCCACAGGGGTCTCCTAGGTAGGAGCAGGGACAATCCTCCGGAGTTGGCCAAAGAGGCATCGGGGCAGCAGGCATTTGCCCTTCTGCCTGGCCGCAGCGATGAGCCGCGCGCCCCTGCTCCGAGCAGGGCCACTGCCTGGGGAGCAGGCGCCAGAGGGACCCCACTCGCCGCCCGGCCCCGCCGAAGTCGTTTACCTCCATGTCCTTCAGGTGCCGGCTCCTTGGCTGGCGCGCCCCTCGCTGGTAGCAGGAGCTCGCGATCCCCGCTGTCCCCTCGGCTCCGGGCCAGGGCCAGGTTCGGGCTGCAGCGGGCACGGGGCGAGTGGGCGGCGGCGCGCGCCGGGCTGCGCTGGGCTGCGGGACTGCCCCGGCCGCGGGGGCCTGCGCGAGAGAACGAGGAAGGAGGAGGAGGAGGGAGGAGGGACGAGGAAGGGGAGGGGAGGGGAGCAGGGGAGGGAGGCCGACGATCAGGGTTTAAATTTAGACACAAATCTAAACAGATACTGTCCCTCCCAGGGCAGGACTCGAGAGCGGGAGCCACGACTCTGTAACGTGCCCAAACATGGGGATGGGCCGCCGCCGCGCCCCTCTTTCTGCTGAGTTTCTCGGGGCCCTGGGCTTTGCTGTGGTTTCAGTCCATCCAGCCCTCTCTCTTTTTTAATGTCTTCTTTCTTTTTCTTGTCCCCCAAATTAGAATTGTCCTTTCATTCTTTTTATTTCCCTTCCTTTCGAGGGCTTCTTTCCTTCCCTCCTCCCCCCCCCCCATTTCATACCTGGTTTCCCTGGAGTTTTCGGGAGGAGGTAGAGAGCCCACCCTGGCTGAAGGCAACTGTGTTCTCCCGGGGCGCCTCAGAGGAGCCCTTCAGGTCAGGTGTCAGCACTCAGCCTGGTGGCTCGTGGCTCCTGGGGACCGACTTTCCCTTCACATGTTTCCTCTCCACCTTCCAGCCTCACATTTTCAGGAAACCACTATGTATCGATGTCTTCATCAGTCATCTGTGTGAGGAGGAGGAGGAGAAGGAGGAGAAAAACAAGAAATCCAAGCAAAGTTTTCCAAGCTCCCTGGAGCAGGAACTCTTTCCCCCAAACCCTGCTTTGATTGATGCGCTGGGTTCTGTGGGAATTTCAGCTCCCATAAGCTTCTTGCTGAAAGGCTTTCTCTCCATTCCTATTAAATATAGTAAAGGTTAAGATCCTAACCATCCTATTCCCATAAGGTCCTGCATAGCAACCCTCCCCCAGGACTGTCCTAGCAAAGAGGGCAGCAAAGAGGCTGCCTGGGAGGGATGACAGAACTGGAATCTGCACCAAGCTTCTTCTCCGCTACCAGTTCATATGCCATCAGCCTTAGGGGCCCCTTCTGGATCCTTCCCCCAGGGCAGGAAGAAGGAGGGGGAAGTGCTTTCAGAGACTTGTGAGTGAAACACTTCTGTGTCATCCTGCAGAATTCTCACTCCTCCCAACCCCATCCCTAAGCCCTGACCCCATTCAAGGAGAAAAAGGGAAAGCCATCACAGAAGTGCACAGTGGGACGGGTGATGGGGAGTGCTGTGGAAGGAGGCGTGGAGGAACTGCCAAGGATGCCAGTGAGCACCTGCTCATGCCACAAAGAACTGCCCTGATTCTGCTCATCCCAGCACCATCTGTGGACTTGCAGGCATTTAGATTGGTGTTTTGGGTACCCCTCTTAGAAATAATGCTTCTTTCCTGTTGTAGAACCTTTTTTTTTTTTTTTTCAGTTTTTGGCCAGGGCCAGGTTTGAACCCACCACCTCCAGTATATGGGGCCAGCACCCTATTCCTTTGAGCCACAGGTGCTGCCCTGTTGTAGAATCCTTTAAGGCCTGACTTTTTTTTTGGAGACCATCTTACTCAGTCACCTTGGGGTGGAGTGCCATGGCATTATGGCTCACAGCAACCTCAAACTCTGGTCGCAGCCTCCTAAGTAGCTGGATACAGGTGCCCACCACCATGCCCAGCTAGTTTTTCTATTTGTAGAGGCAGGGTCCTGTTTTGTTCAGGCTGGTGTCAAACTCCTGAACTCAGGCGATCCACTTGCCTCAGTCTCCCAGAGTGCAAGGATTATAGGCATGAGCCGCTAGGCCTGACAGGCCTGACTTTCTAAAACACCAGCAGTCCTAATGCCAGAGCGGTGACTAGCTCATTTCACTCAGCTGAATGTAGGGGCAAGACCCTTGATTTCAGAGACAGACGTGTTAAGGGCTAACCTCCAGCTCTGCTGCTTTCCAGCTGCATTCCCTTAGACAAGCCATTTAACCTCTCATTTTCCTCACTCATACGGTGGGGTAGGTGCTCTGGAAAGAGTGGCTATTTTTATAATACTTAGCCTCACATACAAGCTTCAAATGAACAAGGGCCCAATATTTCTTCTATCTAGAGCCAGGCACTCAGGGGCGCAGTGAAAGGTGCCCCTGTTCCCAAGAGTTAATGGTGAGCCCCTTCCTATCCAGCCGCCCGCCTGCAGAGGTGAAGACATGAAGGCAGAATGACAGCAAGAAAGGACATTTCCTGGTAACCTACAAGGCACCCTGCCTGTGCTCCTGATTCTTTTCCTTTCTGCTTTTCAGAGGTGCCGGACAGAGTTGGTGATGGGCACATCACTGACCTCCTGGTCTTCTGACCCTGGGGCCTTTTCCTTTCTTCCTCAAACTAGTCCTCCCTTTTGCTCAGAACGGGCTGCCCCAGCACAGGTTTCTGGCTTCACAAACAGGAGGGCGGAAATGCCTACCCAAAGGAAACCGTTAGGCCCAGATAACATCATAGTCACCCAAGGTGACTTGCAGCTGTTCCCCACCCTGCTCAGGCCTCCCTCAGCGGAGAACAGATGACCACAAAGCAAATAAGCCTGTTTTCCACCAGGCTCCTTGGCCCAAGTGCAGAGCTGAATGCTGCTCCAGAGCTATCTGGGCCCCTGGCAGAGACCTTTCTCCTGAGGAAGGGGGCTGAGAAAGGAGGGGGAGGGGCAGAGGGAAGGAGGGACAGCCAGAGTGGGGCTCCTGAGTAGGTGTGGGTGTGTACACCTTCTATCTTCCCCTCTTGCCCCTACAGAAGATCCCTAGAAGCCAGAAGAGAGATAACCCAGCTGATAAACACCCTGTTTTTGCTGTGTTACCGGGGATTGTGACAGGCGGCTCTGTGGGCTGGGAGGAGCTGGCAACCCAAGGGGAAGGGAAAGTGGCTCTCTGAGGAGTTGTTCCCTCTGTGGGGGTCAAGCTGGCTAACAGACACGATTCGCTCTCCCCCTCAGTCTTCCCCTTTACATACCACCCCAATAGCCTGCACCAGCCAAGCAGTAAATAGAGAACCTGAGGCATCAGAGAACAAAGGAGCACCAGAGAGACAGCTCAGGCCAGGCAGGGAGAGCATGAAAGATCCCATATCCCCAAGGCCTGCCCTAGGCACATAGTAGGCCTTCAATAAATATTTGGTGAATGATTCATAGATGAATGAATGAACAGGTGAGTAAAGCAAATTAGTAGGCTTTTGCCTTTAAATTAAAGGCAGCTCTCCCATGGGGAAAAGGACCCAACACGGGAAAAGTTCCTGAAAGGCCACGACAGACAAGGTCAGTAATAACTTGATTCTCTTTTCCAGCAAAACTTCAAAGACCTCCTTCTCATCCGTCTTCATAATGGCCATCCTGTGCTGCTGATCAACTATTTTAAAAATTAGGAGCAAGAAGCATATATTGAATTAAATAATAAAGTATGAAATTTTTTAAAAGAGCAAGAAGCAAATATTCTTTCTTTACTATAAATACTAATGAAAAATATATATACATGTATATGCGTACACATATGTACTCACATCCTGGGGATTTGGCAAAACAAAATAAAATGAAACCCCTCATCCCCCCCCCCAAAAAAAATTCATCCTGTCACAAGTAACTCTATCCTTGAGGAACAAAATTGAATACACTGAAATGAAAACACAAAGGGGAGTGTTTTTATGTGTTTGAGGTATGGCAGTGGAAGGTTTCCCAGGGGAAGATGAGGGTACCGAGGAGGAAGGCAGTGTGACGGCAGTGGGGCTGCACGGGGAGAGCATTGGGGTGATGGAGGAGATGGTCAGTAGGAGTTGGGGACATCATGAGGAGGACTTGGGAGCAGGCTGGTAGGGCAGCAGCCCTGTAGAGAGTAGAAGATTGACTCCATAGAGAACTTGAGCAAATAAGTAGACGCTATAGAGGACAATGAGAGACAGATTTCTCACTAATGCCAAGGGATGTACAAATATGTAAAGAAGGGCTAGAATGAACCTCTGTGTTACCGGATTGGAATAGGAGGTATTGGTGTGAACTCATGGTTTTCCATGTAGATATAAATAGCATATGTGCATACATGTATTTCCTAGTGTATCTAGTTTGATACACCAAGAGAACCATGACATCCTAGTGATCACAGGCGTACAGAGCCCAGATCTTGATTTCTAAATAGCATTAGCCACTAACAGAACTAGCACTCATTGAAGAAAATGGGTAATTACACGGCCAGTGCAGGTGTAGGACAAGATAAACCTGGAACATCTTACTGTACCAGAATATAAGGAATTGTTCAATGAGTGATGCGGAGATGTTAAATAACGCAGAAGCCAGTTTACTGAAGCTCCAGTTAGCAATATTGAGATAGTATAATAATTAAAATAAATACAGAAAACAAAGGATTATGACTATTCAAATAAAATAGAAGTTTATGTTCACAATGATATAAAGAATTAGGTGAGGCTGTGCACTTGTAATCCTGGCACTCTTGGGGGCTTAGGAGGGAGAATCCTTTGAGCTTAGGAGTTCAAGACCAGCCAGAGCAAGGGGGAAATACCATTTCTACTAAAAATAGAAAGATTAGGCTCGGCGCCTGTGGCTCAATCAGCTAAGGTGCCAGCCACGTACACCTAAGGTGGCAGGTTCGAATCCCCAGCCCGGGCCCGCCAAATAACAATGATGGCTGCAACCAAAAAATAGCTGGGCATTGTGGCGGGCACCTGTGGTCCCAGCTACTTGGGAGGCAGAGGCAGGAGACTCGTTTGAGCCCAGGAGTTGGAGGTTGCTATGAGCTGTGATGCCATGGCACTCTACCCAGGGGGATAGCTTAAGGCTCCGTCTCA